>JACEIK010002569.1:6830-19824 GCA_018107945.1 Datura stramonium
ATAATTGAAATTGTCATTTGATGTCAGATTAATTAGTATTTTAACGTTAACTTTTAAATTTATTTATAAAAAAAATGTATCTAATAATTTGAATAGCCATTAAGGGTTTCTTCTAGATTTTTAATATTAAAATATATTTAAATGGTCAGATGATCTTTTTTTCTGCCTTATATATAATACTAGTTTTTTAACACGTGTGTAGATAATAAAATCTCACACCGAGAAAATAATAAACAGCATGAAAAAATATCGTGAAAATCATAGTATTTATTATAAATATGAGTGTTACAATCTCTATAAATCCTCTGATTCTTCCTTTCAAATATAAATTCAAGGGCTTTGAGCTTGATCTTGAACTTTATGAATTTGATCTTGACTTGTACTTATTGAGCTTGATCTTGAATCTGGTGGTCTCGATCTTGATTCGTGTTTAAATTCAAGAGCTTGAAGCTTGTTCTTAAATCTTCATCTTGATCTCTGAAACTTATAGAGAAAATCTGGAGTACTTGAATGCTTATAGCTTGTAGAGAAATCTGCAGAGTTTGATCCACGAACTCTCTCTGGCTTGTTGTTGGAATTTAGGTCCCTTTTCAGAATTATGAGACCCCTATTTATAGTTGTAGGATGGAAGAGTTGCGATAAGCACAAACTTCTTTCAACCAATCAGATTTAAGTGACATGGCGATATTTGATTGGTCAGAACATGTCACTTATACAAATGACACATTTTCATTGGCCTTTGATTTGACTAGGCATGTTGTGTCATTTTTGACATGTGGCATGAACTCATTGACTCTTTTATTTGACTTGGCGTGACACATCATTTGACACGTGACACCAATTTGGGCCTCTAGGAAGATGACATCTTGGGCTCCTTAAAATGGGCTTATTCATTTGTAGCCCAATTTGATGGACTAACCCAATGAAATTGGACCATTAATTAAATCCATATTTATTGGACTCAAATTATTAATCCAATTATATTAATTGATAATATTTATTTGGATTAATATATTTTGAATTTAAAATAATCCAAATTTCTTACGGATTTAAATTTGATAAAATTTAACCATCTACAAATACCCCCACTTCAAGACTTGTCTAAAATATATATTTTAAAGACTAGACTTGAAGTATAACTGTAGCATACTTTTGAGATTAATCATCATACGTTCAATGTATTTTACATTGTTATTTGTCTACGTCATATCATGATAAAATGAGCAAAATTTAGTAACTCTCTTTGTCATTGTAGATTTAGTCATTAAAATTCTAAAACTGATATGGATTGAATTTTTATCCAAGAAGAATTGTCACTTTTTAGAAGTAATGCGGATTGAATTTGTATCCAGGAAGGATTGTCACTTTCTAGAAGTAATATGGATTAAATTTGTATCCAAGAAGGATTGCATAGAGCCTTGACTTTTTCAATTTGAATTTCATTAGGATACTTTAACTCCAATCTAATTGGCACACTACTTCTTTTTTACCTCCTTGAAACTCTATATATAGAGATGTGCTCTTCATTATTTTGTATCAGTTGTAGTGTTGCAAGTTAATCATAATACCAGATAATTTTCTTCTCCTTTCCTTTTAAATTTTCGTCACTTTTTCCACAGCCTAACACATGCGTGGTAGAAAATTCATATCTTATTGTAAAAATATCAAAATCATGATCCGTTTGATTTTTCAGAAACTAGACTTCTATATCACAATATAGCCAAATTTTAGAATTAAAACCCTTCAATATTATTCTGCATAAATTTTTGAAATTGACTTAAAATTCTGTCATGCCCGAATCGTCACCTTTTCACAGCTCAGCATGCTTATAGTAGAAAATTCATATCTTATTGTAGAAATATCAAAATCATGATCTGTTTGATTTCAAAGGAACTAGACTTCCATGTCTACAATATAGCCAAACTTAAGAATTAAAATCCTTCATTATTATTCTGCATAAATTTTTGAAGTTGACTTAAAATTCTGTCATGCTTGAATCGTCACTTTTTCACAGCTCAGCATGCTTGTAGTAGAAAATTTATATTTTATTGTAGGAATATCAAAATCATAATCTGTTTTATTTTTCAGAAACTAGACTTCTTTATTTACAATATATATAAATTTTAGAATTAAACTCTTTCAATATTATTCTACATAAATTTTTAAAGTTGGCTTAAAATCTGTCACGCTGAAAATTTCAGATTTGCGAGGTTCCACTAAAACTTCTATATCTCGATGTAGGAACGGCGAAATCAAAAAACATTTTAATTGCCAGAAGTCAAACTTCAAGGACTTCATTGTTACCAAAAATCTTATCTCAAATCTAATCGAGTTGGTCTAGGCTCTTTCTTGAACTCCACTTTCAGATCTGAAATGTCTTGACAGGTAATAATCTTTCTTCAATTTGTATTTTCTTATATTACCTTTCTCTCTCATTTTTTATGGATCATAAGGACATGTTCTAACTCAATGAAGATTAATATTGCCGGAATATCTATTACTGATGGAGTTGCATATTTTACCTTCAAAGAGACAAGGCTTAAGGCGTACTACAGGATGAGTTTCATCCGCGCTTTAAGATCTTAGGTATTCTTTTGAAGAAATCATCCTAAGGCGTGGTACAATATGAATTTCATCCGCGCTTTAGGACTTTGGTTATTCTTTTGAAGAAACCGACCTAAGGCGTAGTACAGGATGATTTTCATCCGCGCTTTAGGACTTTGGTTATTCTTTTGAAGAAATCGGCCTAAGGCGTAGTACAGGATGATTTTTATTTGCGCTTTAGGACTTTGGTTATTCTTTTGAAGAAACCGGCCTAATACGTAGTACAAAATAAATTTCATCCGCGCTTTAGGACTTTGGTTATACCTTTGAAGAAACCGGCCTAAGGTGTAGTACAGGATAAATTTCATCCGTACTTTAAGACTTTGGTTATACTTTTGAAGAAATTGGCCTAAGGTGTAGTACAGGATGAATTTCATCCGCGCTTTAGGACTTTGGTTATACTTTTGAAGAAACCGGCCTAAGGCGTAGTACATGATGAATTTCATCCGTGCTTTAGGATTTTGGTTATTCCTATCTGTCATGATCTCTATATTCATCCTTATGCCTTTGAGCTAGATGGTGATTTTTTTAAAATTGATTTTGAATGTTGGCAAGCTGACAACTCCAAATGTGCCTACATAATGAATTTGAACTTCGCACTCAAAGGCTTTACCAATTTGAAGACCCTGACTTGCTGATTTGATAATTTGCTTAAAAAATATAGTTGTCTTGTTGAGGAAATTGATTCTCCATGAAAATTTGCCCCCATTATATTGAACCATCAAGGTTTGATGAAGATCTGAATCTCAAATAAAAGAACCCTTGTAGATATAATTTTCGTGTGTTGGTCAGATGAACTTTGTCTCATCACTTTTCTCTTGAACGTCCCTTGGAGTGATATATCTTTTTAAAAACATCCGACTGAACTTAGAATGAAACTCTAAGCTACCTATGTACCTCGGTGAAGAGGATCAAGTCATTCCATAGTTCATAAAGAGTGAATTTTTTTTGGTGTCCTAATTTTTTGCCCAGATCGCCTCTTGCGAGGTTTTCAATCTAGTGGACCTCTTTTTTTAATATATTTTTTAATAAATCCATGCACAGTTTATACTCTTGCGGGTCAGGAGTGACATGCAGTTTATGCTTGTACTTTAAGGAGCGTTGTCTTGCTTCAAGGATAGTATATTTTCAAGAACTTTGTGTTAATAGGACCAATCCTCACGCCATCTGCATCAACAAGATTGTAAGTGTCACTTGAATATGCTTCTTTTATGACATATGGTCCATCCCACTTTGAGGTGAATTTGCCCCCAGACTTACAGAAGTGATGATAGACCTTCTTACTGCCAAGACTTGATCACCTACTTGAAAGCATCTCAAGCGAACCTTTTTATTGAAAACACAAGATAGACGAGCTTGATAGCATTCACGATTTTGTTGAGCCTCCAGTATCTTCTCATCAAGTTCTTCTAACTCTGCAAGCTGTAATCGAGCATTTTCTTCTTCGGTAAGCCCTTCTTGAATAGCAAGCCTTAAAGAAGGTATTTGGCGCTCAATTGCTAGGACTGCTTCAACTCCATAAGCAAGCAAGTATGGCGTCGCTTGTGTCGGTGTGCGGTGAGTCGTCCTATATGCCCACAAAGCTTCCTCCATCCATTCATGCCAATCCCATTTGAACTTGGAGATGACCTTTTTCAACAAGTTGCACAAAGTCTTATTAAATGCTTCAGCTAGACCATTGGCGGCAACATGATACATAGAAGATTTACGCTGCTTAAAACCAAAAAGCTCACAAATTTTACTCATCAACTTGTTATTAAATAGCTTGCCGTTGTCTGTTATTATATAACGAGGAATGCCAAAATGGTAAATGGTATTGACTCGAATGAAATTTGCAATATTCTCTTTCTTTACCTCTTTAAGAGCAACAACTTCAGCCCATTTTGAGAAGTAATCTGTTGCAGCCAAGATGTACAAATGTCCACCGGAAGATTTCAGAAACGGACCAATGACATCTAATCCCCATGCGTCAAATGGCCAAGATGTGACGGTTGGGTGTAATACTTCGGGTGTCTGATGTACGAAATTTGCATGAAACTGGAAAGCCTTGCATCTTCGGGTGTAGTCCAACCAATATTTTACCATTGTTGGCCAGTAATATCCCATCCTTTTTATGTGGAAGTGAAGCTTCGGTCCGCATTGATGTGACTCACATACTCTTGAATGTGCTTCTTGTAAAGCTTGGGACGCTTCTTACTCCCCCAAACATCGCAAGATTACTCCCTCAAATGATCTTCTATATAATGTATCCTTGTATTAAAGGAAGAGGGGTGCACGACGGCTGATTTCAGTCCTTCTTCTTGAATTTTCTGGCAAAATTCCATAACACAAATAGTTAATAATGAATTGTCGCCAGTCCTCCTTCACCCCTTCAGAGACAGCGACGAGATTCTCAAACTTATTTTCTATATATTCATCCTCATTCAGTTGTGGTACTACCCATTTTTGGTGGATAACAACTTGTACTTGATCCGAGAGTTAGTGTTGAAGCTAGAGTAGCCAATGCATCAGCTTTGTTATTTTCCTACCTTGGTACATGTTGGAGGGTCACATCCCCAAGCCATCCTATCAACTTTTGAGCATAATAATGATAAGGGTGCAGTTCAGGTTTCTTGACCTCATAGCTTCCCAAGAGTTGATTGATCACCAATTAAGAGTCACCAAAAACGTGCAATCGCAATTGCTTCATGTCAATGGCCATTTCCAGCCCAAGTATTAACGCTTGATATTCAGGGACATTATTGGAGCAACATTGCGTCAAAGTAAATGAGTATGGTAGAACCTCTCCTTGCAAAGTGCTCCGCCACGATGTACAGCACCGTCAAAGTACATTTTCCATGGAGGTTGAACTTCAATGACCATTGCATCTTCATCAGGAAGTTCATCGGTTAGCTTCCAATCATCAGGTATTGGGTGATCTACCAGGAAATCTGCTAAAGCTTGTCCCTTTACGGCCCTTTGAGGGATGTATACAATCTCAAATTGTTGAAATTGGAGGTACCACCTTGCTAATCGATCACTGAGGACTGGTTTTGACATCACAAATTTGATGGGATTTGCTCTAGAGATGAGATGAACAATGTGAGTTTGAAAGTAATGCTTCAATTTTTTAATTGAGAAGACTAATGCCAAACATAACTTTTCAATTGGCGAATAATTCAACTCATTTGGTGTCATCATTCTGCTTAAGTAATAAAGGGAGTTTTCCTTCCCTTCATCATTCTCTTGGGCCAGTAGCGCTCCAACAGACCTTTCTTGTGTTGAAATATATAATATCAACGGATTTCCAGGTACAGGGGCCGCTAGAACTGGAGGTTTCATTAAATACAATTTGATGCTCTCAAATGCGTTAGCACAAGCTCAACCCCACATGAAAAGAGCACCCTTCTTCATGAGATGGCTAAACGGTTGACATCTCCCAACTGGGTTTGAGATGAATATCCTAAGATGCGCTAGCTTTCCTTGAAGTCTTTTTAATTCATGAATATTTCGAGGCTCGGGCATCTTCAAAATTGCTTCAACCTTGGCTTGATTGATTTCGATTCCCCTATGTCGCACAATGAAGCCTAGAAACTTTCCAGAACTAACCCCAAAGGCACATTTCAATGGGTTCATTCTAATTTGATATCTTCAAAGCAGCTCGAACACCATTCTCAAGTCTTGCAAGTGGTCGTTTCACTTTCTTGACTTCACCACCAAGTCATCAACATAACATTCAACATTTTTGTGCAGCAAGTCGTCAAAGATATTCTGCATAGCCCTTTGATAAGTGGCACCAGCATTCTTCAAACCGAAAGACATACTTTGTAGCAATAAATGCCCTTGGGCATATGAAATGCAGTGAGTTCTTCATCCTTTGGTGCCATGCGGATTTGGTTATAGCCTGATGAACCATCCATGAAAGACATCGCCTCGTAACCAGTGGTAGCATCAATCATCAACTCTAGGATGGGGATCGGAAACTCATCCTTAGGGCATGCGTTATTGAGATCCCTAAAGTCAACGCAGACCCGAATTTGTCCATTCTTCTTTCTCACCGGAACGATACTTGAAATCCATGTGGGGTATTTAACTTCGCAAACAAATCTAGCTTCAATGAGTTTGTTAACTTCTTTTTCAATTAATGGGACTAAGTCTGGTCTGGAACGTCTTCGAGCCTGCTTAACAGGACGAACACCGTTCTTGACTCCAAGTTGATGGACCTCTACTTTGGGATCCAGTCCAGACATCTCCCTATAACTCCAAGAAAACACATCCTTATATTCTCTGAGTATGTCCATGTAAGCGATTTCTTCATCAATTGTGAGGGAAGCACTTAGATAGGTCGGCCTTGGATCTTCATCGGTGCCAAGATTAACTTCCTTCAGAGAGTCTACTGTGACCTTCACTCCTTCTTCAAGTTCTGGAGGGGCATCCCCAGCATCTTCCTCCTTCCAAGGATCGCTATCATTGACCGCTATGTGATAACACCAGATAACATCCTCTAGCTTCTTGTTAATCTCCTATTGAGATGAGGTATCGTGCTCACTTTGTGTACATGAAGATCCTACACATTCTTCATCTTCGTCGAGTTCCTTGGTATAAACCACAGTGTGATTCTTTGCCTTCAACACCTCCTCACACAAAACAACAAGTTTTGTTTGTCGCCTCATTCTAGAAGGAATCAAACTTTGAAAATCTTTCTGGGTTTTCAACAAAGTGGGCATTCTCATGATCTGATGGTTTCTCTGGAACTTTTTCTTCTGCTTCAATGGGCCTAATCTTTCAAACACAGAAGTTCTCACAGTTGATTTCCCCAATCGGTCAAATACAGAAGGTCTTTTGTCAAGTGCACCAGATTCGTCTACGATAGTGATGTGATTGGCAGACGCTCTTCTTATGGAGATACGAATTGGCGGTGTTGCTTATACCCCAAACCCTCACGTGATTGCCTGGTGGAAGTTTTTGATAGGAGTTTTTCTAACTTTGATGATTTGTTGGGGTTGTACCCAGCCTTTGAAAATAACTTATAGGCATTTGGATCAAAACCTTCATTTGTGCGTTTTGTAGGGAGTGCCACATTTTGCGGAGTATCTTGAACCATGATCTCTCCAAGTAGCTTAGAGGATAAATTAATCACTTCAATCTGTCTGATAGGGAAGGTTAGCCCCTTTGGTACACTTGTTTGGGTATCAGACGATTGACCTTCCTCTTTCTTCACCTTCGGTGCATATTCGAGTACATGTGTTATCTTCTTTTTCAGAGGCATAACGTTCCCTTTATTTGAAAAGGAGCGCGACTCCTCATTGACAACTTTAACCTTTTTGGCAATCGCATCAGCTCTTTTAGTTGAGACATTATCGACTTTCACTTCTTTCTCAATGTAGTTTTTTAAGTAGAACTTTTCATCGGCGAAGTGTGATTCAGCTTCTGCAAATGGCTTACCATCAACAACTATCTTCTTCTCAACTCCACCTTCAAGATACTTCAAACATTGATAGTAGGAGGATGAAACTATTTTATTCTCGTGTATCGAAGGCCTTCCAAGCAACATATTATATGAAGTATTTGCATCGATTACATGCATCCATGCGCTCGATCGCAGATCTTCAATGCTGATCTCTAGCTTGATAGCACCTATGGCCCTTTGCCGCTCTTGATTGATTCCTTGAATCATCAAGCGACTCTCAGAAAAGTTCCTCCGGTGAGATGTTGAGTTCCTTCATGGTGCGAATAGGAAGAATGTTAACTCCAGATCCATCATCTATCAAGATTATGTTTATCCTCTTCTCAAGCGTGTGACCCACCACATATAAAGGATGATTGTGCAGTATTTCGCCAAGTAGAAGATCGTCATCTGTAAATGTGATTTTTGTATCACATGCATGAACTTCTTGAAGAGAAGGCTCAGAAATCTTTTCTGGCGATAATGAAGACAATGTTAATAGGCTTTCATTCTTCACCTCCTCGTCGGTATTAAAGCATGCTGCCTTGATGTTGTTTTGAGCAATCTTCATGTAGAACCCATTTGGTAGGAATTCCTCCAAAGTCACAGGGTGTCGTGGTTTTTGGCGGTACCACACCTCCACCTTTGGTTTCTTTGACTGCTCAACATGTTTTTGATTCCTTGGTCTTCTCACTATCTTCTTTCTTGTTAGTTGTTTAGACGATTCCTTCTGTGGGCGTGCTTTGGAGTGTCTATGTCTAGTCACTAGAATCGAACCCTCATCATCATCTTCATCAACTTGGATCGGATCAAGAGAGCCAAAGGTGATAGATATTTGATTAGAACATGCCTTATCATCCTCAAGCACAATCTTTTTCTCATTAGCCAGCTGCATAATTTTGTCCTTGAAAATTAAACACTTCTCAAGAGGGTGACCCATAAGCCGATGATACTTGCAATAATTTGGATCATTTGTTCTTCCAGCTTCATTGGGTCCCTTCATCTCTGGCAATTCAATGAGTTTTAACTCAAGTAGTTCATCAAAAATTTCAGGGACATCAGAATCGAGGAAAGGGTATTCCCTTTCTTGTATTTCCTTCAAGGTTAATTTTTTATTTTGGTTACCTCGAGAAGAAGTTTTTTTCATACTCTGCTTCTTGCTCAGCTTTGTAGTAAACTTCACAGGTGATACATCGGCGTTCATGGATTCTTTATTGTCACTCTTGGGTGCAAACTTGCTCTACCTCTTGGGTTCTTGCTTGTCCTTCCCTTTACGGGGGTCAAAAGAAGACATTACTCCATTCCCAGCAGAAGACATACTCAATTTCATGTCATGATAAGGAGTGGCTAACTCTTCAAAAGATCGTGGTTTAATTCCCTGCAAGATGTAGAGAAATCCCCGGTGCATTCCTTGGATACACATCTCTATTGCAGAAGCCTCACTGAATCTATCTTTGCAGTTTGCGCTTGCATTTCTCCAATGATTGATGAAATGAATGACCGGTTCATCTTTCATTTGGAGAGTATTTGTGAGTTCCACCATGCTCACCGTACGCCTTATGCTGTAGAAGCGATTAAGGAACTCCTGCTCCATTTGCCCCCAACTATCGATAGAATTAGGCTCAAGATCTGCGTACCAATCGAAAGCATTCCCTTTGAGGGAGCGGACCAACTTCTTAACAAGGTAATCTGTATAGGTTCCTGAATTGTTACATGTTTCGATAAAGTGTGCAATATGCTGCTTCGGGTTTCCTTTGCCTTCAAATTGCTAAAATTTGGGAGGCTGATAATCGGCGGGCATCTTGAGGCTATCAATTCTTGTGGTGTACGGTTTTGCATACATGAGAGAGGACTTGAAAGTAACTTCATACTTGTTCTTGATAGTCCCTTCAATGAACTCCTTCAGCTGGTCCAGCGGAATCATCCCTTTAGAAGAAACTGGAATTTCCTTAGTGGGTGATGCATGTTCCGCGGGAGCTTCAGTCTCTTGAACTTCTAGAACCTTTCCAGGTGCATGACTAAATTCTCCTTCCACTAGGTCGTCCACTTTGTTCATCAACTTCTCAATCTGAGCATCTTAATTTTGCACATATTTGGTCAAGCCTTCAATTACCTTGGTCAAGTTCACTAGTTGCTCCTCCATAGATGAAGTGTCGGTTACCATCACTTGCATGATTGTTGGAGATGTTGGAGAATAGCATGTATTATCATATAAATTGATCTTCGATGGGCTCACCTTATGTGGTGTGAGTGGAGAAGACCCACCGCTCAAAGTATTATCATCTCCCTTCGTAGCGGAGTTCTTGGATCCAAAGAAGTCAAGTAGAGCCAGAGTCTTCTTGATTCTCTCGGCAACATTGCCTTCTTCTTTTGATGTGTTGGTAGAGGATATTTCTCCTTTTGGAGATGAAGATCCAAAGAATGGAGTTGATGCAGACGACACTTGGAGTGCTTATTGTCCTAGCATGATTGCTTTGTTTCTCGTGATGGGTCCAAAACTTTCAAAAGTAACATCAAGGATGTTTTCCACCTCAGCAGAGAACTTGGAGTCAGCAATCTTGGGGGAAGTTGAATTGGAATTGATCTTATTGGAAGCCATTTTGATGTTTTGATGTTCTTGATCTTTGAATATTGAAAATATGAGATGAGAGGTAGAAATTGTCCCACTGGGCGTGCCAATTTTTGTAGACAATAAAATCTCGCGCTGAAAAAATAATAATCAGGAAGGAAAAATATCGCGACAATCGTAGTAATTATTATGAATATGAGTGTTACAATCTCTATAAATCCTCGAATTTTTCCTTTCAAATATAAATTCAAGGGCTTGGAGCTTGATCTTGAACTTTATGAATTTGATCTTGACTTGTACTTGAATTCAAGGACTTTTGAGTTTGATCTTGAATCTGGTGGTCTCGATCTTGATTCATGTTTAAATTCAAGAGTTTGAAGCTTATTCTTGAATCTTCATCTTGATCTCTGAAACTTGTAGAGGAAAACTGGAGTACTTGAATGCTTATAACTTGTAGAGAAATCTGCAGCGTTTGATCCACGAGCTCTCTCTGGCTTATTGTTGGAATTCAGGTCCCTTTTCAGAATTATGAGACCCCTATTTATAGTTGTAGGATGGAAGAGTTGCGATAAGCACGAACTTCTTTCAACCAATCAGATTTAAGTTGACATGGCGATATTTGATTGGTCAGAACATGTCACTTAGACACGTGACACATTTTCATTGGTCTTTGATTTGACTAGGCATGCTGTGTCATTTTTGACATGTGGCATGACCCCATTGACTCTTTTATTTGACTTGGCGTGACACGTCATTTGACACATGACACCAATTTGGGCCTCTAGGAAGGTGAAATCTTGGGCTCCTTAAAATGGACTTATCATTTGTAGCTCCATTTGATGGACTAACCCAATGAAATTGGACCATTAATTAAATCCATATTTCTTTGGACTCAAATGATTAATCCAATTATATTAATTCATAATATTTATTTGGATTAATATATTTTGAATTTAAAATAATTCAAATTTCTTACAAATTTAAATTTGATAAAATTTAACCGTGTACAACGTGCTTGCACATGTATATTTAGCATTCATAATTATGTAACTTGAAGCAAAATAAATTTAATTATGTAAAATGCATAAACATTCTCAAATATTAGAGTTTAAAACAAAACTTATAGCATACATAAAGTTAATTATTATATCTCATTCAATATCTGTAACTTAATACATCCCGGAAGGAATAGTGATCATTTTTATTTATAAACACTATATAAATAAATAAAATAAATGAAGATTCAATTACTCTTGATCTTTGAAAACAGTTAAATAAATATAACTAAAGTGATCAAAATATCATTTGATACTTCATCCAAAACACACAAATAACTAACATCATTTCTCCAATCGTAAATATTTATACGTTGAATCATATCTATTGCATACCTTTTGATCATCTATAAAAATTGTAATCGTAATATACTATAATAATAATGAATCAATCAATGAAAATTCGAAGATCAGACTTCCGAAGAAATCAACTCCTTCTTTTTCATAGCTCATAAATCTCGAATCTCTTCTAGCACTGTAAGTGAAAATGGTAATCTTCATATATCATCCCACGAAGCTTGAAGTTAATAAAGTTGAATCTGAAGTTTACTCAATTCCAGCATCTATCAACTCTACATACTTCTCAATCTCTTTTTTTTTTTAATGCAATTTTTTATTTATGGAAAAATAAAAAAGGAAGAAAAAAAATGAAAAGGAGAGATTAAAGAAAATCTGCTCAACTAAAAAGCATCCTCCTTGAGGGAAATGACAACCACTTGTTTTGTCTTTATAAAGATTTTCTTGATATCCTTTGAAATTTTAGTTCACATATTATTTATTTATTTGAATTAGCTTACATTTATTTACTTAATGAACTTTTTATATTCTACATATTTTTGTATTAATGAAGAGGTTGGCTAAGCTAGTGGTTAACGAAGAAATAAGCTACAGATTATTGTTGCTGGGTAATCGTGTGAATGAATAAATATTTTACCACTTATTAATATATAAAATATGTATCCTTAAACATTTATCGTATTTGCTTTTTTTTCCTTCTCTTATTTCTCCAAAAATCTCTTTTTTATCATTCCATATTTAATAATAAAAAATCATCCCATATTTAATGAATAGTACATATATATTTCATTACGTTATGAAATGTCAAATAAATCTATTAAAGCCTCAATTTAGAAGGAAAAAATATCCTCATTGATTGAACTGCTTTAGCATAGTAAGTTATCCTTTTGTTCTCTTCCGCTTTGATGTAAATATTAGCTGAATTAATTATATAAATGTTAAGTTGTTCTTTTTAAAGTAAATTATTAGCCAAGGTTAATATTAATGTTATAATTGATAACATACAATGTGCAACTCAAATAATTTTCAGAAATGTATAACATT
>JACEIK010002569.1:58995-88143 GCA_018107945.1 Datura stramonium
ATATAACCGACATTACCACGATAGAGCTTATGTGGTCTCGACTATCACACTCAAGTGGGCAGAGCCATCCAAAGCCTTTCCAGGGCTAAGGACGCTACCATGATATCGATATCAAGCTAAAGGCCCCTTGGGGCAGGGGAAATCTCATAAAGGAGGTCCCAAATAATCTGATCATACCTACGTTGGCTTGTAGTTCTGAGGCATAGGGTTGACTGACCCTTAGCCTACTCTGTGCTAGACACTACTCCCAAAAATATGCATATTCCCTCCATTATTTTTCAACGAAGCTGACCATCGTCAAGTGACGAAACTAAATAATCATATACATACATGATCTAAAATCATAACATGAGGAGCCTTAGCTCAAACCATACCACAAGCTGAACATAATTGGGAGTCTTGACTCCAAAACCATGTGGTAAGCAAATTGACATGAAATCATAAATCATACTTGAACATATGGGCTTGCCCAATATTAAGCATGCTTGAAAATACTTGTTTCGCTTGACAATACTTATAAACATGATCATAGACATGGGTAACTTGAAAACATGTTTTTCATAATAAATATCTCATCATACTTGAACATACATTATAGATCTAAATTTCATGAACTTTCATGGATGAGCATCATAATTTATAAAACTTGAAAACATGATTATAATTGAAAATATTGTAAAACTTGCCCATGAATCATAATTCAATAATAGAAATATGCTTAGATCATACCCATGGTAGAACTTAGGAAATTCATGCATTGGGTAAAACCCCATAGGATCAACATATAGATTTTCATGAACTAGAGAGGGATTTGGCATGGGTATGAACAAATTCACCTATTCATAACCCTACAAACCTGAGACGAACTGATTCTACAACTCTCTTGATTGCCCAAAGAAGAATTGAGAAGAACTTGGAAGGAATTAAGCTTGATCAGCTCTCTAGACTTCTAAGCTTGCATGCATGAATAGAAATATCTTAGAATGAACTTACCACTCTTGAAACTCACTATTAATAGCTTAAAATGAAATAGTTTAGGCCTTAGGATTATAAGAATTATGGAAAAGCCCTTAATAAACTCGCATAAAAAAAATGACTTCCAGCCCCTACTAGGGACTGGACGAGTCGTTACCCTTGACCACGAATTGTGGTCTTCTGTCATCAGTACACTGCCAATTTTTCCCCTCAAAGGGTCCCCATGAGGGACCTAATGATTCTTCACCGGTGACCATGACTCGTGGTCACATCTCGTTAACTTCACTGTCCAAAATTCCCCTATCTTCAACCAACCTTGATCACGGCTGACTCAACGAGTTGTGGGGCTGACCACAACTCGTGGTTATGCCCGTGGTGACCCAAAAACATAATTTTCCAAATTAAGTCTTCTACCTCACCATGAGTCACTTAACTGCTCGTGGTCATCCTGATGAGTCACAGGACGACTCGTTCTGTGACCTGGTGCAGAAAATTTTATTTCTCCATTTCAACTCTCGGTCTGGTCTTAGGGTTTTCAAGGCATTATAATATCTGCCCCTTGGGAACATTCATCCTCGAATGTTGGAAAGCATACAAAAAAGCAGATAAATGCAATCATCATATTCAAATCCTGATCATACAAGCTGAAAACTGACGAAATGACTACCTCCACACTGAACTACATAACTGAACTAAATTCATGAATCATACATACATACTTTGACATGAAATAAACTAAGAAACATGAGCTAAACATGAAACTGAATAGAGTTTTAGGGAAAAAACTGATACCTTAAGTTGGAACTAAGCCGGAAGGGAATAGAAGTTGGTATCTAGCCATCATTTCTGCTTCGGCTTCCCAGATAGCTCCCTCAACATGTTGATTCTTCCATAAAACCTTGACTGAAGCTACCACCTTGTTCCTTAGCCTTCAAACCTGACGATCCAGTATTTCCACAAGAACCTCCTCATAACTAAGGTTGTCCTTAACACCTACACTCTCCACCGGAACAACTAGAGCTGGATCTCCCAAACACTTCTTTAAGAGCAATACATGGAAAACTAGATGGACTGAAGCTAATTCTGAGGGCAACTCCAACTCATATGCTACCTTTCCAACCCATTCACAATCCAGTATGGGCCAACACAACGGGGACTGAGTTTCCCTTTCTTTCCGAACCTCATCACTCCCTTCATAGGAGACACCTTTAGAAACACCCAATCACCAATTTCAAACTCAAGCACTCTCCTCCTCACATCCGCATAGGACTTTTGACGACTCTGAGATGTTTTCAACCTGTCCCGTATGAGCTGGACTTTCTCCATGGCCTCATTGAATGAATCTGGTCCTATCATCGCAACTTCACTGACTTCGAACCAACCAATAGGCGATCTACATCTCCGCCAATAGAGAGCCTCAAACAGAACCATCAGAATGCTGGAATGGTAGTTGTTGTTATATGCAAACTCAATGAGAGGCAAATGATAATCCCAACTACCCGTGAATTCAATCACACACGATCTCAACATATCCTCAAGAGTCTGAATAGTCCGCTCCACGTGACCATCCGTTTGCAGGTGAAATGTTGTACTGAGCTTGACCTGAGTACCAAGTCCCTTTTGAAATGACCTTTAAAACTGGAGATAATCTGAGTACCTCTGTCGGATATGATGGACAAGTGCATTCCATGCAACTGAACTAGCTCTCAAATGTACAGTTTGGCATAATCCTCCCCTGAATCAGTAGTTTTGATCGGTAAAAAATGAGCTGCTTTGGTCAACCTGTCCACCACCACCCAAATGGAGTCGTACTGTCGACGAGTGCATGGAAACCCTGTGATGAAGTCCATATTGATCTCCTCCCACTTCCAATTAGGAATACTGATATCTTGAAGCACATATCTCGGTCTTTGATGTTCAACCTTCACCTGTTGACAATTGGGATACTTAGCCACAAATTCTGCTATGTCCTTCTTCATGCCATTCTACCAATAGACTTCTCGTAGGTCACGGTACATCTTGGTGGCACATAGATGTATCGAATAACTAGAATCATGAGCCTCATGCAACATCTAATTTCTCAAATCATCAATGTTCGGGACACACAAGTGACCCTGATATTGAAGCACACCATCTCCCCCTTTGGAGAAAACCTCTACCTTCTGATTCTGAACGGCTTCTTTTAAATTTACCAAAATAGGGTCCTCGTCTTGTCTAGCTTTTACATCAGTCACCAAAGATGATTTATCCGTTCTGGACAATAACACCTACATCAATCGATTCGACCAAGGGAATTCCCAACCTTGCAAGTCAATGCACATCCTTCACCATATCCTTCCTCCCCTCATATACTTGGGACACACTTTCCATAGAGAGTCTACTAAGTGAATCTACTACTACATTGGCCTTACTCGGATGGTAAAGGACACTCATATTATAATCCTTGAGTAGCTCCAACCACCTTCTTTGGCATAGATTTATATTCTTCTGGGTAAACACATATTGTAGACTTTTGTTGTCCATAAACACATTCACATGGACCCCATACAAATAGTGTCTCCAAATCATCAAGGCAAATACCGCCGCCGCCAACTCAAGGTCATGGGTCGAGTAATTATTTTCATAAACCTTCAGCTGCCTGAAAGCGTATGCTATCACTTTACCATGTTGCATCAAAACACAACCAAGGTTGATCCTCGAAGCATCACAATATATCACAAACCCATCGGTACCCTGGGTAGGGTTAACATAGGTGTTGAGGTGAGTCGAGTATTCAACTCCTGAAAGGTTCTCTCAAAAGCATCCCATTGTTGGAATTTACTTTCTTTTAGGTCAATTTGGTCAATGGCGCTGCAATAGATGAAACTCCCTCAACAAATCTCATATAATAGCCAGCTAAGCCTAAGAAGCTCTTAATATCTTAAGGATTCACCGATCTAGGCCAATTCTTCATCGCTTCTATCTTTTGAGAGTCCACCTTTATACCCTCACTTGATACCACATGGCCCAAAAATGCCACTAAGTCCAACCAAAACTCGCACTTGCTGAATTTAGCAAATAATTGGCGATCCTTGAGAGTCTGTAGCACCACCCTTAGATGAGCGGCATGCTCCTCTTCGCTCCGAGAGTATATCAGGATGTCGTCTATGAACACAATCACTAACATATCCAAATATGGCTTGAACATCCTATTCATCAAATCCATAAAAGTTGTAGGACCATTTGTTAGTCCAAAAGACATAACTACAAACTCGTAATGACCATACCATGTCCTGAAGGCTGTCTTCGGGATGTCACTCGCCCGAACTCTGAGCTGATGGTATCTGGATCTAAGATCTATATTCGAAAAGCGCTTAGCACCATGAAACTGGTCAAACAAATCATCAATTATGGGGAGTGGATACCTATTCTTTATGGTGACCTTATTCAATTGCCGATAATCAATACACATACGAAGAGAACCATCTTTCTTTCAAATGAAGAGAACTGGTGCACCCTAGGGGGATTTGCTCGGTCTGATGAACCCTTATCTAAAAGGTCTTTCAACTACTCCTTCAACTCCTTTAACTCGGTAGGGGCCATTCTATAAGGAGGAATCGATATAGGTTACGTATCGGGAAGAAGGTCAATACCAAAGTTAACCTCCTGCTCGGGAGGGATTCTAAGTAGATCATCTAGGAAGACTTTTGGATACTCACATACTACTGGAACGGACTGGATAGTCAGGTTCTCAGATGTAGCATTCTTAACCCTAACTAGATGGTACATGCAACCCTTGGAGATAATCTTTCTGGCTTTAAAGTAGAAAATGAAATGACCTACAGGAACAACTTAACTACCCTTCCATTCTAAAGCTGGCTCATCCGGAAATTGAAACTCTACCTCACGGGTTCTACAATTAATTGAGGCATAGCATGCAAATAACCAATCCATGCCGAGAGTAACATCAAAGTCGGTCATGGCTAACTCTACTAGATCTGTTGAGGTGACTTTCTAAAGGACTGTGATCGGGAACTTTCAATACACCCATCAAGCTACAATTGAATCACCCACTGGAGTAGTGACTGAGAAGGGTTCTGACAAGATTTCAGGACTGACTCCAAAGCTACTAGCCACATAGGGCGTCACAAAAGACAAAGTAGCCCTTCGATCTAACAAAGCATAAACATCAAGGTGGAAAACTCGTAACATACCAGTGACTACATCTGGGGAAACCTCCTGCTCCTGGCGGGATGCTAGGGCATAGAATTTTTTTTAGCGTTGACCGCCTCCTATACTAGTAGAAGCCCCCTACTGAGCTAGGTGTGCTGGTGGAGCTGCTGAATTAGAAGCTAGGCCTCGGCCCCTGTCATGGCCCTGTCTAGATGCTGGGAAATCTCTGAGCATATTTCTGGGCTTCCCACACCCGAAGCAAGCACCTGTACCCGCCAAACACTGACCCGTGTGTCTTCGGCCACACCTGTCGCAAACTAGGATACTGGGATTTCTAGTCCTGCTGCTCTGGCCTCTAGAGAGCTAATGCTCATTCTCTCTGGCCGTGCCTAGATCTAGATGGCATAATTATAGCCGACGATGCCGGGGCTGACGATATCTGGTAGGACTGCTGACGGTGTCCACCACTTGGTCTCTATTGAGAGAACCCTTAACTACCTGTTCTGGCCCTCTTCGCCTCTCTCTCTCTCACATGCACCGCCTCTATCTGTTGGGCTTACAAGACTATCCGAGGAAAATCCATATCCTGATGAAGCATAGTAGTCCAGCAATCCTTGTCTAGATAGTTCGGCATCCCATGAACAAACCTGCTCACTCGAGTCCTCTGACCAACCACTAACTCTGGGGCGTACTTGGACAGATGAGTGAACTCTAAGGCATACTCCTAGACCTTCATCTTTCCCTGCTTAAGATTCACGAACTCGGCCGCCTTCAGCTCCCTCATCTCACAAGGGAAGAACCGATCTAGAAAAGCAACATGAAACTCGTTCCAACTGATAGGGTCTGCTCCGATTGCCCTACTATCCTTCCCCTGTTTGAACCAAATGTGCGCGATCCCTTTTAAATGATATGATGCCAAATCGGCACACTCCTCCCTAGTCACCCCCATATCCTGGGTAATCTTCAGAATCTCGTCGATGAACTCATGTGGATCCTCGTCCACTTTTGACCCAAGAAACTCTGGAGGGTTTATCCTTAGGAAATCTATCACTCGTGTTGTTGCAATATTCCCATTTTGAGGGACATGTGCTATCGCCTACTGGTTGACCTAGGCGGTCAAGGCCTGTGCTAGCATCTGAATGGCTGCCCTGAATTCAGCATGGGCAACCGGCTCCGGTGCATGGTGCTCATGGACTGGTGGGGCTTGTTGGTGCCCATCTCCATTGCCATCCTCGTGGCCATTTCCATTGTCATTTCTTCTACCGCTAACTCTGTAGGGAGGCATGATTCTGCAATCACGAATAGCACGAGTTAGAAGGATAGAGAGACATTTCACTGCACGATATAGATCATGAAAGAAGGGAACATTTCCTAAACGTATCGTAGCCTCTTCATCATAAGTGTGGCGTGCTTCACACCCATGAAAAAGACTCTACTTAACGTGGCTTTCAAACACCCTAGGACGCTTTCAGACACCCTAGACACGCTTTCAGATGCTTTAAAACCTAATGCTCTGATACAAAGTTTATCACGATCTGAGCATGGGCTCGGATCGAGACACGGGACAAGGAGCCTTGAGAGATTGCAAGTCGACCCATGGCATGAACATACATCTAAATCAATTATTAAATGGAAGATCAAACATAATAAACATAGCATAAGTCTAAACACAACATAACATCACAACATACAACGCGAGTCTGAAGCTGAATACAATCTATGTCTGAAAAGCCTCTACATATAATGAGTTGATGGTACAAGACTCCAACTAACTCTCTAAGTCTGAAACTGAAAATACACTAAGATAATTGAATAGAAAGGGGCCCTCGACAGATGAGGACTCACCAATAGAGACTGGATGCTAACTCTCGAACTGGCTAGTGATGGGGCTGAATTTGAAGATTGGATTCTGTATCATAAAATGATACAACATAGAATACGGGGTAGAATACGGGGAAGAAGGATAGGAAGCAAGTACAGGATTATAAATACAAATGAAATAAACTAATTAGATGGCAAAGCCAATCATAATTCAATAATTAAATAATAAGTGAAATAATTAAAGGCAGGTGGCTAGGCCAACCATATGAAATAAAATGAAAGAGACAATAAAATGAAATAGAAAAGTGAAAGGTTAGAAAAATTGAACTTTGATATAAGTATCAAATAACTTTAAAATATTACAAGAAAGAGAGCAATCTCTAACCAAGTCTTCCTTGAAAGAGAAAGTTTGTGCAGAACAGGATGCTCTACAAATGAAATAGAGGGGGCTATTTATAGCCAAAAATTTGCTATAGTGAAAGTGCTACGGTAGTTCTACAGTGAAGCTACAATATCACCCTTAATAATTTTCTGATGATGTCATGCATGAAATCAATTCTGATGATGTATTGATGGTGTCATTGCTAATGTAAATTCAGCTGGAAATTGATACAGGGGTTGTCTTCTTCGTCTTCCGACTCAGATTTTTTTGATGCCTACGGTTGATGACTGGGGAGTTCAGCTTTAATCTGTTGGAGGATTTTTTTCATTTGTTGGATGAAATCTCCTTTGTTGCTTGAGATGGCCAATTGTGTAGCTGCAATAGATTTTTGTTGTAAAAATGTTATTTGGGCGACATCTGTCGAGGCCAGATACTTTGAATTTTGAAGGAACCATTTTTTCACTTCCGCTGGGTAGGGTTTTGAGGGGTTTCAATTTTTGTACCATTTAGAATAGCCTTGGAGGGCTAACCATGGGAGCCCTTTGTGTCCTTCCGGTTTATGGAAGGCAAACCTTTGTGAGTAAATCCACGGGACATGGAACCAGTGGAAAAATTACAGGAGCAAGGGGACCTGTTGCTCGCTAAAAAATTTTCAACAAATATATTCATATCCTTCGTGAACCATATGAGGAAGGATTTCAGCTTTATGGCCATAAGCCGGCCACCATTGATGCAAAAACCACTGAGGAAAGTTAGAAGTTAGTTGTTTCCCCCATAGGAGAAACCAGGAATGTTTGTTGAGGTAAATTTGAAAGGTAAATACATTCATCCACACTGCTATGTAGTCAAAGTAGTTGTAATTTTGGGGTTCAAATGGTGGGGAAAGTTTTTTATACTTGGTTAGGTGCGTTCCCCATTCTTTGGGTGATATTATTTTGTTAATCCATACCCTGGTATGGGTAAAAAATGTTTGGGTTTGTTTGACTTTGTGGGATTTGAATAAACAAGATCTTGTGTTTGTGAGAATGAACTCATAGAACTTTTGGGTATAGGAGGGAGTTTTTTTAACAAAATTGGCATAATGGCTAAGCATTCTCTTGGCCACCTCTTAGGAGTTTGAGTGCCAAAATTCATGTTCAATATGGATTAGTGGATAAACATTATCATTTTTGAAGTAAGTTGGTTCATCAGGGGAAGAACCTCTATTTGGAGAAATGTCTTGTTTGGTACAGAATGTACCGTGCCAGTGCTTTGTGGAAAATTAATAGAAAATTTTATGGGGCTATCTGCCTCCACAACTTTTTTGGTTGTGCTGCTAGCAGCCACCGAGTAAGAAGAAGAAGATGTGTGGCTTTGGGCCACCGCAATAGAACACATAATTTTGAAGAAGAGATATTAGTTCATTAATTCTCTTATATTGAGGCTTGTCAAGGCTGCAGTATCTTTGAAGCCCATGAGCAGGCGCCAGTTTTGAAAATATTCCTGTCCATGGGGTGAACATGGTTTGGGCTAGTTGAGTATATTGTTCTTCTTCCTCAACTAGGCCAGCCCACTTCTTTGAACTAGAAATGGAAATTGGAGCTGCATTTTTTAGCAAATATGATGGCGGAATTTTTTTCATGGCGTAGTCCGTTGGAGTTTGGTATTTGGGCTGGCTTGGGCCAACCGCTTCTTTTGAAGGTTGCTTAGAAGCAATTGATTTTGTTTGCTGCTTGATAGCAGCTTGTTGTTTTTTTAAATTTGCTTGTTGTTGTATCAGCGCTAATTTGTTTTCACTCGACAGAGTGAGGGTTGGAAGTTGTGACAAATTCAGGACCTCTGTTGCCTTCTTTTTTCTACTCATTTTATCTTCCCTGCAAAAAATTTCTAGTAAGAAAATCTAGAATAGAGTTGGAGCTCCCTTTGATATATTCTATATCAAAATCAAAAATAGACAAAATAGCTTGCCATCTCACAAATATATGTTTAGAGGCAAGACTTTGAACATCTTTTTGTAAAACAGGTTTTGCAGCTTTACAGTCAATTCATAATAAAAATTTTTGATTTAACAAATCTGCTTGAAATTTTGAAATGCACAAAACAATTGCTAAATTTTTTTTTAATTGTTGGGTAATTTTATTGGGCCTTATTCCAATGCTTTGATGAAAACGCAATAATATGCTCCTTATCATTTTTTTCCTCTATTTTAAAATGCCACCATAACCAATGTCTGATGCATCTGTTTCGACTATTTTGAATGCAGAGGGATCAGGAAGAGATAGACAAGGAAGATGCTTAACCTTCTGCTTGATTTCCTTAATAGCATTGGTGTGAACATGGGTCCACGGAGGCGGAGGATTTTTCAATCTATCATGGAAGGGTCTTAGCAAACTGCTAAGCCGTGGAATAAAATCTGCTACATAATTAACACACCCCAAGAATTTTTGCAACTGTGTTTTGCCTAAACTTTGATCAGAAAATTTGTCCACAAATTGGATAGATCTTTGAATGGGGATGATAGTACCCTATTGGATTTTATGTCCAAGAAAGCGGATGTTAATTTGAAAAATACTATACTTGGTTTTGAACAAGACTAAGTCATTTTCTTTGATTACATTGAAGAAAGTTTTTAGGTGCTTGAAATGTTGATCAATGTTTGTGGAAAATACCAGAACATCATCAATGTCATTCTGAAAAGGGATTGAAAATGTCATTCATTATTTTTTGAAATTTTGAAGGGGCATTCTTTAGTCCAAATGGCATGACATTCTATCCATATTGTCTGAATGGTATTGTAAAAGCCATTTTGTATCGATCTCTTGGATCAATCTGGATTTTCCAAAAGCCCGACTTTAAATCGAACTTTGAAAAAATTATGGCAGCATGGAGTCGCTAGAGTAAATCCTTCTTGTTGGGAATAGGGTATCTAATCCAATGGAGGTCAGTATTTAATGGTTTATAATTGATGACTAAGCTAGGGACGCCTCGTTCAATTTCGAAACTCTTATTGACATAAAAGGCACCAACCTATGGAGAGCTACTTCTTTCTTGAGGAAGTTAATCTAGGCTTCCTTATGCTTCAAGGTAGACAAGATTCTTCTTACTGGGGGTTTGTCAAACGGAAGGAAAATGTTATTGTATTCGATTTCGATTCCTCGATGAGTGACCCGAAATGGGATAAGCTCTTCAGTGAAAGAAGTGCCTAAAATTACAGGATTAGTTATGTCTTTCACTAGCACGAATGAGGTAGCAGCTGATAAAGTAGAATTTTCTATGGAAGATCTTACTTTGACATCAGAGAGCTTATACCTGATCCCTAATCTATTGCCATTAGGATCTCTAAGGGCCTCTTTGGTTTTCTCAAAGTATTTGGTTGGGATAAGTCCTTCTTGCACACAATTGAGGTCTGCACCAATATCAAAAAGTGTAATAGTGTCTAGAATGAATGATTTGTTGACTACTAAGATCCTAGTATTCCATCTCTTGATGGAGATGTCTAGAGATAATTGATAAAGTCTCCTTGCTCAGTCTCATGATTTGGTTGTTCAACTTCTGTTTGTCCAAAAGGATCAGCCATGCTAGAGAATTGTTAAAGGACAATCCGATCTAGTTCTTGCCCAACTCTAATATGTTGGATTTCTTCCTTAAAAAGTACTATTTCTGATTGAAGATCTTGAATAGTTACTTCCTTTGGTTTGCTAGAAGGAAATCTATTCAAAACATCAGTGATATTGTAGGTGTTTGCTATGTGAGGATGAGAAAAAATGTTGGAGGAAGATGTGGAGGGTCTATCTAGAGTCTTTTTGAGTTGATCTAGATAATATCTTTTTTGATCTGGATCTTGTAAGTTGCTTATAACCTCTAGGAGAAGATCTTGTTCTTTTGAGATAACATTGGCTTCAAGTTGGCTATTTTGGTCTTCTTGATTAGACTGGGAGGATTCTAAGTGATCATCTTCAATTTAGTTAGGTCATGTTCGCACTCATCATCAGCACTATCGGAGTCCTCTTGTAGTAAGAGGTGTTGTATCTGGTTGAGGAATGATTCATCCATATTGAGATTTCTAATTCTTTTAGAAAATTTACAATATTTGGCAATGACCAGGTCTGCCGCACTTGTAACATTTGCAATCATTGGGGCAGGAAGAGCTGGCTTCTTAGCTGAACGTTGATGTTTTGGAGGAGAAGATTTTGATTTCCTAAATTTAGGAATATGAGGCCTAGATGAGGAGACTTCCTTTTTAGGAGCCGGATTTCTATGGGATTTCTTTCTACATTGAGGTAGTCTAAATTGTTCGCAGAAACTTCCAAGGTCTCAACATGTCTAAGCTCTATCTTTTGCTAATTGTCTTAATATCTTATCTTGGCGACAGATCTTAAGGGAAACTTGTTGGATGAGGCTTGTAAGCTGACCGTGAGTGATCTTCTCATAGGGAATAATATCACCAGAGTGCTAGTTTTGGAGCTCTTTTTTGTCTAAATCTCTGAGGGACTTAGGCAGGCCGTCTAGGAATTTGTCTTTCCAGTAGGGAAGGTTACCATCAGGCCTTTCATAGATTCTGGTAAGAAAGGATTCCTTATACCATCTAAAGTAGGAAAGAGTTTTACACTTAAGGTTGTTGAGTACTTCAGAAGATCTTTCCCTAAAGATACCCGGACTTCCAATGAATATTTTGATACTGGTGTAAATCAGAGTATTGGTAGAGTCAGAAATGGTTTGTCCATCCTTAAAGATTGGTTCTCCTGAAGAGTAGACTCTAACACTATGAAAAATCTTTTGATTGTCTTCCTCACTAAGATGGGTGTCCCACCAACCTTTTAACTAACCCGTAAACCCTGCTACTAGAACATGGGTAGTAAACTGGTCTGAGAAGTTATAGGAGGTCCTGTAAGCAGTGGCAACCATTGTCATCTGCTGTAATTTGGATAGAATATTATATTCAGAACAACCATCTATGTTCCATTCATAGATGTTATTGGCATTGTAGTTGTTTTGCATGCTGCTAGGTTTTTCTTCTAAGACTACATCAGGATGGGTAGCTCTAGGGTAATAAAGCTTTTGTGGCTTACGCCAGTTGGAAAATTCGACTTTGACGGGAGCTACCTCTAAAGGAACTTCTCCTTCTTCTGGCTGACTATCAAACGGGATGTCTTCCTGAAGAACAGTGGTAGTTGCAGAGGCCTTAGAAGAGGTTTCTCTCATTGGGGTATCAGTGACCAGAATCTTCTCAATTTCCAAGATCCTTCGTTGGAGGTCAGAAAGTTGAGGTGAATCTTTTGAGTGGTGGGTTTGGAGTTCCTTAGCAAATATTGTAGGGATTTCATAAGGTTTAAACAGAGGAACAAAAGATGTGGAGACCTCTGTTGGTTTTGAAGGAGCAGGTGGTGCTGAGGACGGTCTTGAAACCAAATATTCACCGAGTGCTTGTAAATATTTATTTGTATAATTATTTTGTTCAAAAATATTTTTGATATCTTTGCTATTAACTGCTTCATTGTCGGGTTTTTTATAAAGGGACTGCGACAATGGAGTTATCAGCATATATTGTTGAAAATCCTTGTGCTGGAGGGAGCTCAGAAGTGATTTCCCCACCATTGCAAGTTTTTCACACTTTTGAAACATTAACCAATTTAGAAAAAGAAAAATCTAACTAATGGTAATTAGCATAGGCTTCAAACCATTCAAATAAAATAATTATTTTGTACAGAGTTTAAAAATTCATAATAAATTTCTTAAAGGCTTTTTCTTTCGTCATTTTGAAAACGCCTAAAAAACGAAGTTCTTTTCAAAATATTTCTCGAAGAGTAGAACTCTTTTCGAAGAGTTTCTTTATCAATTTGAAAATATTGCGTAAAAACTCTTAGTTCGCCACCTAGAGATGAGTAGGTAAGGGATTGGGGTTGGTCATCATTAACCTCAGTTGCGTGAGGAGTTTCAGACGAATATGTGGCTTGAGGGATTCTTGATTCAAAGTTGATTGTCTCAACTCTAGAGGGTAATGAAGAAACTGAGTGTCTAGCAGTTTGCATTTCAGATTGTGCTGAATAGGCAGTAGAGACTCTTTGGCTAAGAGATCTTTGGAAGGAGATGGATACAGCTCCACTCGAGAATTGTTGGATCTGAGAAATGGTAGTATTTTCTAGTTTTTGTGTTGTTGTTGCATCTTGCAGCACCCAATTTTGGGGTAGGTTTATCTGATTCCAAGAAATAGGTCTACAAACTGATAAGTGAGATCTTTGCAGATCAGTTTGAAAAAGAATTATTTCACCTTTATTTAAGGTTCTCATGGCTCCAGTATTGAAGGCTGAACTCATAGCCTTGTATTGAATCCTATATATAATGGCTACAAGGAGAGATCCAGATTTCGTCCTGTAATTGGATGTCTTAACATTTCAGGTTAGAGAGTCTAAGATATTCCTATCTCGAAGAGACACTGTAAGATTTGGAAAGCAATCAAAATAAATTGGACCACTACAAAGGTTGGTTTGTACCATTCCTAGGAGGGAGTCATTGAAGTCTAAAAACCTTGAATATCTGAGACAAAGGAGAAGTGAGGTGTATAGAACTTCTCTAGAGAGAGGCTTAGCAGCAATTTGAACCAACCCGAAGTGGAGATAGTTGTACTTTCGTCTATATTTTTTTATAGACTTTGGATTTAGAAGCTTGATATCCTCGTGATCTGACTCAAGAGGAATAGTTTGTTCAATGGTCGAAATGTGATAGTCACTTGTCAAGGACCACTTTGAAGATTTGTAAACGGCTGACATCATGAATGATAAGCATGCATAACTATAATCATAAGGAACAATGGGAGACTTGTCATATAACTGACATTACCACGATAGAGCTTACGTGACTATCACACTCAAGTGGGCAGAGCCGTCCAAAGCCTTTCCAGGGCTAAGGACGCTACCATGATATCGATATCAAGCTAAAGGCCCTTTGGAGTAGGGGAAAGCTCACAAAGGAGGTCCCAAATAATCTGATTATACCTATGTTGGCTCGTAGTTTTAAGGCATAGGGTTGAATGACCCTTAGCCTACTTAGTGCTAGACACTACTCCCAGAAACATGCGTATGCCCTCCATCATTTTTCAACGAAGCTGACCATCGTCAAGTGACGAAGCTGAATAATCATATACATACATAATCTCAAATCATAACATGAGGAGCCTTGGCTCAAACCATACCACAAGAAGAACATAATTGGGAGTCTTGACTCCAAAACCATGTGGTAATCTAATTGAAATGAAATCATAAATCATACTTGAACATTTGGGCTTTCCCAATATTTAAGCATGCTTTAAAATACTTTATTCACTTGTAAACATGATCGTAGATATGGGTAACTTGAAAACATATTTTTCATCATAAATATCTCATCATACTTGAACATATATTATAGATATAAATTTTCATGAACTTTCATGGATGGGCATCATAATTTATAAAACTTGAAAACATGATTATAATTGAAAATATTATAAAACTTGCCCATGAATCATAACTCAATAATAGAAGCATTCTTAGATCATACCCATGGTAGAAGCTTAGAAAATTCATGCATTGGGGAAAGCCCCATAGGATTAACATTTAGATTTTCATGAATTAGAGAGGGATTGGGCATGGGTGTGAACAAATTCACCCATTCATAACCCTACATACTTGAGACAAACTGATTTTAATCCTCTCTTGATTGCCCAAAGAAGAATTGAGAAGAACTTGAAAGGAATTAAGCTTGATAACCTCTCTAGACTTCTAAGCTTGCATGCATGAATAGGAATAGCTTAGAATGAAATTACCCCTCTTAAAACTCACTATTCATATCTTAAAATGACGTACTTTAGGCCTTAAAATTACAGAAATTATGAAAAAGCCCTTAATAAACTCACAGGGAAAAACTGACTGTCAGTCCCAACGAGGGACTAGACGAGTTGTTACCTTGACCACGACTCATGGTCTCCTTTCGTCAAGTAAAGTGCCAATTCTTTCATCAAAAGGTCCCCATGAAGTACTTAATGATTCGTCACTGGTGACCATGACTCGTGGTCACCTCTCGTTAACTTCACAGCCCAAAATTCTCCTATCTTCAACCAACCTTGACCGTGGCTGACTCAACGAGTTGTGGGGCTGACCACGACTCGTGGTCATGTCTGTGGTGACCCAAAAACATAATTTTCCAACTTAAGTCTCCCACCTAACCACAAGTCACTTAACAACTCATGGTCATCATGATGAGTCACAAGATGACTCATTTTGTGGCCTGGTGTAGAAAATTCTTTTTTCTCCGTTTCAACTCTCGGATCTGGTCTTAGGGTTTCCAGGGCATTACAGGACACCTCAGGCGACCCGGCATGATCTTTCCAAGTTCTCCTTCCTTAGTGGGTTTGAGGAGGGAGCGAATGATGAGGCTGGAAGTGGTAGTGACGAGGCCTCCAGTTAGATGGGTCGCCCGTGGTTCCCTCCCCCTGTCCCCTACATATGATGTTCTTGTTACTGTTTTTGGGTAGCCCCCGCTTGGGGCTTGTAAGACAATCTTATTTCCTGTTTCTTAGTTTGTTCTTTGATGTTGGTGCTGGTCCTTCTTAGTGTACGGATGCCCGTTTGGCATCCTCAGCCATTGGACATGTTTTTGTCCCCTTTTAATATCATCATTGTTTTTACCTACACTCGCATTTCTCCCCTGTTTTTGCTAGGTACCATTTGCTATTAGATATTCGTAACAGGGAATATAGAAATTACAGAACCAGGCATTCTTCCAGACCACGTCCTTTGTAGTGGTCATCCCATCGCGACAGAGGTAACACTTTCGCTATAGCGAGTCCACTGCAGCGAGACAACCTTCGTTGTAGCGAAACTTGCGAAGCAGAACAATATAATAAGATTTTTGTAGTCTATCTGGTCAACTCAAGTTAATCCCACCCACCCGCCTCATCGCGGGTTTTCACTAATTATACTTAGGAAGATACCAATTAGGCCTATCGAGACACCAATTGGAATCTTTCAGATACCAATTGGACTCGACTTGGGCGACCGATACAATCGGATAGCATAATGGGGAAGAAATAAGTGTGTCTTCCTAACTGCCTTATAGCTTCCCAAAGATTAGGTGTGGACGTCTACACACCAATCGGTAGCAGTCTACTCGACATTGCTCTTGTACTTGTAGACCGATAACCTAGACGCTCTGATATCAACTTGACATGACCCAACTATATAGGCTATGAGGGCACCTACTCGACTCTACTCGATAGGAGGATCCTTTTTTCCCTAAACAACAACATATCAATACAACATAATCATTTATGATTCATAAATCAATTCTTTCTTCATTAAATCAGTTTTTACAACTCAATCAAAAGAAGCATAAAGAAACCTCCCAACAAACACGACTTTTTTCAAGATCTAGTCTAAATAGGTACAAGAGCTCTACTACTGAGTATCGACAAATAAAAGACACAACTTCATTAAATAATTGTCTAAATAGAAATTGTAGTTGAGTGACTGTCAATCCAAGACGAACTTCATCCTACCACAACCTACACCAAAAAGGAATAGCAAGAGTAGTATCAGTACACCACACATACTGGTAAGCATCATCAGTCGACTACATTTAGTTCACATAACAGAAAAATGATTGATAGCATCAACACAAAATAAAACTTAATTCTTACTTATCTGTTACTCTAAACTCACCGCTTTCATAAATTACCCAAATCAATTAAATCATACAATATTACTGATACAACTACTCATTTTTCATTCTGACCGCAAAATTAACTTACCATGTTGTCTCTCCAATTTCGCTGCAGTGTAGGTGAGCCCGCTACAGAGGTCCCACTTTCGTGGCGATATGCCCGTTGCAGCGGTATTAAGTAGACAGTAGCCCAGGACTTAGTCTCTTCAATTTTCCTATCACATCTTTAGTTCTTTAAGTGTTTCTAGCCAAATTTACCTAGTGACTCATCACCACAGTAATTATCTCATGAGATTTCTAACGTGTTATAATTCATTCATGCAAAATCATTTACAGTCATGCTCTCCTGTATAACACATAAACACTAACTACAATGCATATTCAATATGCATGCACATATATCATGTCAATCATCTCAAGGATATCATTAAACAAGTATCATATGTCATGCATATCATGCATTGTATCTTGTTTCAGAAAACCTTCCACACACACATACCTGTCGTTCATACCGTGATTATACCTGCAGTAATGTGCCGGGCACACACCTCCGTCACATGACTGTAACACTCACCAACACGAATCATGTACACACATGCTAGTGGGTCTTATTTATGCCTAACCAGTCATGACCTATAGGGGACTCTAGAAATTCATGTACCGTATCGGCATGGTACCCGCTCCCACTCATATGCTCATATAGATGCTTCACTCTGACACGAGCCACTCAACAACATATTCACTCGCCCGAATACTCCCCTCGGGCTCGAGCCTCTCAATAATAATATTCGCTCACTCGGATACTCCCCTCGGGCTCAAGCCTCTAATTTCAGGAAACAGTTAATATTCAGCCATTCTCATCCTTAAATCACAACAAGGTGCAATACATAATCAAAACCATATATATAAATAACCCTATCAATTCACCAGAGTATACGCTCCATTCCCTTATTTTCTCAAATGCAACACTAAGTTCACATGATAGGTTCATAATACGAAGTTCATTACACACTTCCACATAATCTCAACAACAGATTATATTCATCTCATATCATCATGATAATTTCCATTCATTCACATAAACATGCTCATAATAAGAAATGTACAAATACCAATTAAATATAATCATTACATAAGCGTACAAGCCATTACGCAGAGTCTAACCCTATACCCACAACCTACCTCCATATGCATAGAACGACTTACATACTACAAAATTGAAAACCAAACATGCATTTTCTACTTACCATCTTGCATTTTATAGTTTAAGAGGTTACATACTACTGATACCTCGTAGATCATGAAGAGTCGCGACCTGGCCCGCTCAGTAGATTGGGATCCGCTGCAGCGGTATTTCTACCATTGTAGCGGTCTCGCTGGAGCGTTTCCACTCCCGCTGTAGGGTACTGTGTTAGCAGTACTCCGACCAGTCCTCTTCCAGCCTTTTCTTACAAAATCTTTTTCATCATGAACATCGTGATTCACCATCATTAGTACGTCTCGCCATCTCAACGTATCAGACCTTGCATCGCCATAACATAACACAACCATTCACCCACACCATTAACACCAATTTACGTGAGTTCAACAATTTCAAGGATATAGCTTATGTTCAAACAAGAATTCATCATAAAATCTATTATCTATACTTCAATAGCATATTACCATTTATTCTCTTACAAATTCGTAAATCGGATTTCTAATTTCATAACTCAGGACCTTCAACACATGCTATGTGGTTCTCGTAAAACCACCCAAACCACGTAGTAATCACAGTTATCTTGCTCGTTCTAATCAATCAAATCATTCTATTAATACGAAACTTACATGCATCACTCAATTCACTTTCCTAATATTTTGGTGAAGTCGTTATATCTATACTAATTCTCTCCTTCAATTCCTCATATACTAGACACACAATTTTACATTCCCACCTTTTTATTCTTAGGGTTAATTTAAAACTACGTGTGAAGAGCATCAATCACATGCACGTATATGTTTAGCTAATCGTAGCCAAACACAAAAGTGAGTAAACAATAGCTTACCTGGGCGTCAAGCTCTCATCTTGATCGTTTCCATCTGCAGTTATCTAATTCTTAATTTCCTCGTGGGAGTTCCTATCCATGGTTGTCAAATTCCCCCTTGGATCCTCTTGTTTTTCCTCTAAAGTCTATATTTCTGTTTTTAGACAGCTTTAATAAGTCCTCCTCAAGGACTAGGTTTTTAATATCCAAATCAGAACGGAATTGCGGATTTCTGGTCCGTGCCATCTGCTGCAGCGGTCATACATTCCACTGCAGCGGCTCCGTTGTGGGGGAAAACATTCTGCCACAATGGACGCCCGCTTGTGTCCACCTATCTCGGCTACGCCCATTCGATTTTTATTCTCCGTGCCCGTCGTTTGTCGGGGATTTATCGTGAATCTCTAAAAAATTTAATTTACCATTTTTTTATAGAATCGAAATGCTATAACGATCGGATGGATCGTTACAAAATTTATTCATTGAGCATCACCCTTAAAAATTTTATAAATTTGAAAAGCCTAGTTAGAAAACAAAAAGATAAATTATAGGAATTTTAAAAGTTAGTGCGCTAAGACATGATGTATCAATCTAAAGCAATTAACTTCGTATAATGTAATGTCTTGGATACATGTATCTCAATAAGTTCTCTAATAATTCTATGATAAAATTTAAAATTTCATGACTAATCTTGTAGCTTTCATATGTTGTATACTAATGTACTAGTATTATTTTTAATTTTCTAAGGATATTAAAATCTATTATGCTCTCCGTTTCAAAATAGGTGGTGTTTTAGTCTTTCGAGATTATTTCAAAATAAGTGGTGTTTTACATAATCAGAAAAACATTAATGATGTTCTTTAAATTTTACCCTTATTTAAATGGAGAGAGTTTTACATAACCAAGAAAATACTAAACAGTTACATCTTTTTTCAAGGTATTAATTAAGGGTGAGTTAATAAAAATACATTCTACTTTCTAGGAATGAGTGATTTTTTTAAAGGGTATGCCCAGGCTAAAAATACGATTTATTTTGAAACGGAGGGAGTAATATTTTATGGATATTTGATGATTCAACTTTAAATTTAGAGGCGTTCCACTTATAATATAGTATAATTATATATTTACTTTCAAATGTGAGTATATTTTTGATGTGTTTTAACGTATAAATTTGTATGAAATATGATACCTTACAAGTTGGAAAACTCTCTTGTGAAGTGTGAAAGATTATTCTTTAATCTGAAATATTTGCAAGTGCAAAGTATCATTCTAAGATATGGTTTAAGTTTTCTTTTACGATAAAGAAAATAAAAATATGGTCTAAGTTTGTTGCAATACCATGAAATACAATATTAGGGCTAGGAGGGGCGAGCTTTTGAAGAGGTGGATGGAAATACAATATTTCAGGTACAAATTTGTGATAATCAATAGTGATATAATTGAATGCAACAATATAGTTGAAAAAATAAAATTGTTGAGGTTGTTGAAAAAAAATTTCCTTGAAGAGTGATAATATTTCTCAGGTTTGAAAAATGATGATGTCGGGAAAGAAAAATAACTTTTTTGATGATTTTTATATTATTATTGATGACAATATTGATATTATATAGAAAATAATTCATTACTCACACTTTGAATAAGGTTTTTTGAAGATCAAACCCTCCCCTTCAGGTCACTTTCAAAAGTAAACCCCAATTCTACTTAGTCGTAGGTCTCAAATCTCACGTAACCCTCGTTCTCAAATAACTAATCTTAGGAAAGTGATCAATACTCCTCAAACATCACTTAGACCACCCAATAAACTCTCCATAATTCATCCCTAGTCTAGCAGTCTAAGGTTTTCTCCACTCAACAATTCACCATTAAAGGTCTACAAAAATTCTAGGATCAATAATACTCGTTGTAAGGGGAGGAAGTCAAAAAACTTACCTTGGCAGGAAAATTCACTACTTTGGAGAAAATTTCTATTCTCTAGCCCTTCTGAACGTGTTTTGAAAATAATAGGGTAAAAACCCCAGAAATTCCACTTAAATTCACTTTCTAATTTTCATCGTCCACTGCAACGCTCGCTTTTCTGCTGCAGCAATCAGGACACCGTTGCGGCGAATCTGGCGGTTATTCTTTGATTCATTACAGCGGGACTCCGACCGTTATAACGATCTCGCTGTAGCGGGCATTCCACCACTATAGTGGTCCTCTGAACCAGTAAGTACCTAATTTCGATCAGTTTTACGATTATATTATTTCACAGCTTTTTCCATCCCTCCCTTAGCCTATTTCCATCACTCCTAGTCCATTCCCTTATCGTAATGACATTCAGATCATTACATCAGATACCAATTAAAATATTGTTCATCCCCGAACGATCTATACAAAGTAAGGGGGCATACGTATCAGACTCCACGAACAATTGAGGATACTTGATCTGCATATCAGCCTCGATCTCCCAAGTGGCTTCTTTTATAGGATGATTCTTCTACTGAACCTTTACTATCACAATTTCTTTTGACCTTAGCTTTTGAATCTCTCTAGCCAATATCACTACAAGCTCCTCCTCAAAAGGACAAGTTCTCATCTAGCAGTACAAAGTCCCATTTGATAATATAAGTCTCATCTCCATGATACTTCCTCAACATTGAGACATGGAACGTCAGATGTACCCCAGACAACCCTGGCGATAATGCAAGCTCATAAGCTATTTCTCCCACACATTGAAGTATTTCAAATGGTCCGATGTACCTCAAGCTAAGCTTTCCTCGCTTTCTGAACCTCATCCCCCCCTTTATAGGAAATACCTTGAGTAGCACTTGTTCACCCTCCATGAATTCCTTATCCCTCACCTTCTTGTCTGCATACTGATTCTGTCTACTCTGAGCAGCTACAAAACGGTACTGAATTATTCAAACTTTTTTCAAGGACTCCTTCAGCAAATCAGTTCCCCAGGGTCTCACTTCAAACGCATCAAATCAACCAATTGGAGACCTGCATTTCCTCCCATACAGAGCTTCAAATGGTGTCATGCCAATGCTCGAGTGGTAGTTGTTGTTATAAGCAAACTCTACTAGTGGTAAGAATTTATCCCAATGGCCCCCAAAATCTATCACACACGCTCGTAGTATATCCTTCAACACTTGAATAGTCCTTTCTAACTATCCATCTGTCTGAGAGTGGAAGGTTGTGCTCAAGTCCAACCTGGTGCCTAACTCTACCTGCAAGGTTCTCCAGAAATGTGAAGTGAACTGAGTGCCCCTGTCAGACATAATCGACACTGGCACCCCGTGCAACCGAATTACTTCTTTCACGTACAGCTTGGCTAACTTCTCGACATTGTAAGTCATCTGAATAAGCAAGAAGTGGGCAGACTTGGTCAGTCTGTCAACTATGACCCAAATGGAGTCATATTTTTTTGAATGTCTTTGGAAGGCCCACTACAAAGTCCATTGCTATCCTCTCTCACTTCCACTCTGAAATGGGCATCCGCTGAAGTACTCCTCTTGGCTTTTGGTGCTCGTACTTCACTTTCTGGCAATTCAAACATTGAAGCAACATAGTCAACAATGTCTCTCTTATTCTTGCCCTTACCAATAGTGTTGTTTCAAATCATGGTATATCTTGGTGACTTCGGGTTGAATAGAGTACCTCGAGTTGTGAGCTTTTGCCAGGAGAGTCTGGATTAGCTCACCAACTCGGGAAACACACACCCTTCCCTTTATTCTCAGGACCTCCTCAGCATCTAATACTACTTCTTTGGCTTCTCCCTGCAAAACTTTATCTCAAATCTTACAAAGTTTGTCATCTTCAAACTGTCTTATTTTGATTTCCTCTAACAAGGATGACTTAGACTCCATGCTAGCTAATATCTCACCTGTTTCAGTGATGATAATCTCACCAAGCTATTTGCCAAATTCTGAACTTCTCTGGCCATCGGTCGCTGGGTAGCCTTCAGGCAAGCTATACTGGCCATGCTCACTGATTTTCGGCTCAATGCGTCTGCCACCACATTAGCCTTCTCTGGATGGTATAAATGGTGATATCATAATCCTTAAGTAGTTCCATCCATCTCCTCTGCCTCAAGTTGAGATCCTTCTGGGAGAACACCTACTGCAAGGTGCGATGGTCTGTGAACACCTCGCAATGAGCCTCATATAAATAGTGCCTCCAGATTTTCAGAGCGAACACCACCGCTGCTAGCTCCAGGTCGTGCATGGGGTAATTCTTCTCATGCACCTTCAACTTCCTCGAGTCATAAGTAATGACCTGTCCTTCCTGCATTAATACGGCACCCAACATAGACCGTAAGGCATCACAATAAATAACAAAGTCTTTACCTTCCACTGGTAACGCTAGGATAAGTGTTGTGGTTAGCAAAGTCTTGAGTTTCTGAAAACTTGCTTCACATTCCTCTAACCACTGGAAAGGTACATCCTTTTAAGTCAACTTGTCCAGCACCAAAGCGATGGATGAAAAACCCTTCACGAACCGACAGTAGTAACTGGCTAGCCCCATAAAACACTGAATTTTTCGTCATATTAGTTGGCCTTGCCCAGTTTCTGACCGCCTTTATCTTTTGTGGATCAACTTGGATTCCCTCCTTGAAAACTATATTCCTAGAAAAGACATTGATTCCAACCAAAACTTACACTTGGTGAATTTAGCATACAACTGTTTCTTCTTAAGTAATCCCAACACCATTCTTAGATGATTTTTCATACTCCTGCTTGGTCTTAGAATACACCAAGATATCATCAATAAATACAATCACAAAGGAGTCCAAGTAAGGTTTGAAAATACTGTTCATCAGGCTCATGAATGCAACTAGGGCATTAGTAAGTACGGACGACATGACCAAAAACTCATAATGTCCATACCTAGTTCGAAAAGTTGTTTTGGGAATATCCTCAGCCCGAATTTTCAGTTGGCGATAACCCGACCTCAAGTCAATTTTTGAAAACACAATCGCCCCTTGTAACTGATCAAACAAATCGTCTACTCGAGGAAGAGGGTACTTGTTCCAAATAGTTACCTTGTTAAACTGGTGGTAGTCGATGCACATCCACATACTACCATCCTTCTTCTTCACAAACAAAACCGAGGCACCCCACGACGATACACTTTGTCTAATAAACCCTTTACTAAGCAACTCCTACAAATGCTCCTGGAGCTCTCTCAACTCAGCAGGTGCCATTCAGTACGGAAGAATAGAAATGGGTTGAGTCCCTGGCTCTAACTCTATACAGAAATCAATGTCACGGTCTGACGGCATGTCGGGCAAATTTGCAGGGAACACGTCTAAAAAATCACGAACAACCGGGACCGACTCTATGGAAGGACACTTAGAACTAATGTCCCGAATATGTTCTAGTACGCTAAACAACCCCGCTCTATCAACTTTCGGGTACGAAAATAAGAGATGAGTTTCTTTCTTAGGAGCAGGGCTACAATTCCCTTTCAACTCCAACCTAGACACCCCTGGCCCCGATATAGTGATGGTCTTAGCACAGTAATCTAGAATGGCATGGTAAGGGGACAATCAGATCATTCCCAAAATTACATCAAAATCAACCTTGTCCAAGATCACTAAGTCTGTCAGAGTGTCAAACCCCATGAAATCAACACTGCAATCACGAACAACCCTATCCACCACCATAGAATCCCCAACAGGAGTAGATATACGAATAGGAGTATCAAGCACATCATAAACAAGATCTAAACCCAATGCAAAATAAGCAGACACATAAGAAAATGTATAGCCCAATCAAATAATGCGATAGACATTTTATCGAACACGAAGATTGTACTTGTAATAACGGTGTCTGAAGTCTCTGCCTCTGGCCTACCAGGAAAAGCATAGAAATATGCATGATTACTCGCCTGAGAATCGCTCTGACTGGGTTGTGCCACCCCTCTACCTGACTGGGTGCCACCTCTACCTACCTAAGCACCACCTCTAACGGTTGGCTGACTACCTCATCCCAAATGTAGACGATCCCGACTGAATGCACAACCTCGTCTCCCTGCAGGGGCCGGAGCCCAAGAAGCTGGGTAAGGAACAATTTTCCCGCCCTATCCGAACCAAGGGTACAATTTGCGGATGTGGCTATACTCACCACACTCATGATAGACCTCTCAATCACTGGCCTCTGAGCTAAAATAAAGGAAATAGGGCGAGCTCCGAAGTCTGAATGAACAATCTGAGTACCCCCCAACAACACCTAATGGCAGCGGAGCTGTCCCTGGCAGACTTCCAGCTGACACCTGCATGGCAGACTGAATAGGGCGGCCTAGAGAAACCCTGCAGTACTGGAGCCCTGGCAAAAGAACTACTAAAGGAACCCATCCTCCGAGCCTTCTTCTCGGCGTTCTTTGCATATCCCTCCTGTCTCACCCCTTCCACGGACTTCACATACTCCACCAAATCTTGGAAGGTCTTACCTAAGGAAACTATATGAAAAGTTGATACTTGGAGACCCATATTCAAGCCTTTAACAAATCGCATGATCCTCTCCTCCTCCGCGGGCAGTAAAGGTAGGGTATACTTGGACAGTGAATGAAATCGGGCCTCATATGTTGTCACAGATGAGTTCCCCTGCTTGATGGTGGTGAACTCATCCCGTCTCATATCCCTCAGAGTGTGGAGAACATACTTCTCCAAGAATATGGAATAGAACTGGGTACAAGTCAATGGTGGTAAACCCACTGGTCTGCACTCCACAAAAGCTCTCCGCCAAAGCTTAACATCCCCCATCAACTAAAAAGTAACAAACTCTACACCATACTTCTCTACCGCTCCCATCTTGTGGAGCCTCTCATGACAGTCAATGATAAACTCATAGGCGTCCTCCGCCTTAGTGTCGTAGAATGTGGGAGGCTTCATCTTGGTGAACCTTCAGAACAAGTCACGCTCTTTCCCTGTCATCACAGGCCCAACCACCGGCCTGGGGAACATGACTGCCTCAGGCATGTCATCAATACGAGGAGCCACCGCAGTTGCATACTGGATCCCTGATTGCTGCCGGCACGAGTTGTTGGCGCTGCTCCATTACCCACGAGGCCACTCAGGAGATTGAGGACCTGAGCTAGAACCTCAGAGGATGCTGGAGCGATAGGAGCTTCTCCCTGTGCTGGAACTTCATCTGCAACAGCTATCTACTCCTGTACTGCTGGTTGTAGGGGAGATGCAGACCTCTCCTGACTGAGCAGGAGCACGAGCTCCTTCTCTAGCAGCAGCAGGCCTCCGTCCATGACCTCTGCCCTTTCTTCTTTCACAAACTGTGACTGCCACTGCTGGTTCGGGTGCTGCATTTCTGTTACCATTTGCGTGTGTTCTTACCATTTGAGAAGGAAAGAAAGAAATGTTCTTAAATACCAATTTGGATCACCATATACCAATTGGAATTAAGTAATCGCACGAAAGGAAAAAAGAAGGGAGTTTTCATAAAGTCCTGCAGCTTCTCGAACATAAGTTACGGACGTCTTTGCACTAATCTGTGAGACTCTACTATAATCGTATTAGTGCAATGAGATCAACGAACCTAGATCTCTTATACCAACTTTGTCACGACCTAAATGGACGTGATTGGCACCCACATTAACCTCCCAGTGGGCGAACCAATGATTCCCAATGACTTAGCCCGACATGTACATGTATAAAGAAATAAACTGATAATATAACAAATTGAATCAATAGCAAACAAACTTCTTCTTAAAACGAACAAAATGATAAATAATCCAAGACCTGATTGTCATTGCACCTCGACGTCTAACTACAGTTCTAGAATGTTTAATCAAAGAGAAAATAAAGAAAATTGCAATTTCCCTAGGAGGGAACATCTTCCGAGGGAAGTGAATCAGCCTATCTTGCATCGCTCACCTTTCAAAGAAACTGCTATAAACTAAAGGTGAGGATGAGAGGAGCTTCCTAGATCGAATTCTGCACTCAGAAAAGAAGTGCAAGCGTAGGGTCAGTACAAAACACGGTATTAGTAGGCATCATCAGATGACCTTATATACTAACATATAATCAATGCAAACATGATTTAAAATAAGTCTTCAACATCATACCAAAGTACAAAAACCATTTTGTGGGCGCTAGCTCTGCACAGGTGACAGTCGGCCTACTCACTGGATTGGGCCTCTCGCTACAATAATCACTAGATCGCTACAGTGGTCTCGCCACGGCAGAAGTGAAACCGCTACAGCAGTACTGCTCAAGGAAGTAGCTCGACTTAGCTGCACCTTTCATCAGTTCACCAATTTCCAACAGTTTACACACAGAGATATTAATTCAAATAGCATGCAAGCTTTTGACACAAATTCACATCCACTCAGCATTACCTACATTCTGAGCATTTCATCATAGGGATAACAACATCAACGTCAATTCATCGTTTATCAATTCACACTAGATCTTTTCCACCACTACTAATTTAGATCACAAGTACGGAATTCACACATTCAACTCTACTGTTTAACATATGCTCGTTCCAAATTGTTAGTAAGCTACAACAAAATCATAAAATAAAATCAAGGTTGATATATCGAGCACACGCCTCCTCCATGTCCCCATAACACTCAAACAACAACATCAGTATACACACACGACAGAGGGTCTTATTTTTTTCCTTTCAGTCATGGCCTACAGAGGACTCTAGAAATCCATGTACTGTACCGCCAAAGTACCCGCTCCCAATCATATGCTCGTCCGGATGCTCCCCTCGAACACGATCGACTCAATAATATTGTTCGCCCGAATGTTGTCCTCAAGCACGAGCCTCTCATATTATGATATTAATACTATCCCACATCATTCTCATCAAAGGAACACATCAAGGAACATTATTTAACAAGTAGGAGATTAGAATCTACTCCTTTGTGTGTCAATTACAAACCAACAACCATATCATTTACAGAGTATAATATCCTTACTTAACAAATATCACAGTTTAACACTTCATCATGACCACATTCTTTCAACAAGTTATCAAATATTAATTCTCGCAAAAAAATAATGTTTGAATACCAACCGTATATCAACATTGCACACAATGTATATGATATTATATAGGGTCTAATCCCTCTAACCATAACTTACCTCGATTTTGGCCACGAAGAGTTAGTTACTCCACCGAAGCCTTGTCCTTTCTCACATCTTTAGAATGCTCGAAATCTACAACACAATAGAGAATAATTCATTAATCACTCTTCGAATAAGGGTTTTGGAAGATCAAAACTCTCCTCTTCAGTGCACTTTAGAAAGTAAATCCCAATTCTACTTAGTCCTAGGTCTCAAATCTCGCGTAACCCTCGTTCTCAAATAACTAATCCTAGGGGAGTGATCAATACTCCTCAAACATCAATCAGACCATCCCATAAACTCCCCATAATTTAGTCCTAGTCTAAAAGTCTAGGGTTTTCTCCACTCAACAATTCACCATAAAAGGTCTACAATAATTATAGGATCAACGATAATCGTTGTAAGGGTAGGAAATCAAAAATCTTATCTTGGGAGGAGAGTTCACTGCTCTGGAGAAAATTTTCGTTCTCTAGTCCTTCTAATCGTGTTTTAAAAATAATAAGGTAAAAACCCCATAAATCCACTTGAACTCACTTTCTGATTTTCGTTGTCCGCTGCAGCGGTCAGGAAACCGCTACGGTGAATCCGGCGATTATTCTTCGATTCGTTACAGCAAAACTCCGACTGTTATCACGGTCTCGCTGCAACGGGCATTCCACCATTGCAGCGGTCCCCCAAACCAGTAACTATCCAATTTCGATCAGTTTTACACTTAGATTATTTCACAACTCTTTCTATCCCTCCCTTAGCCTGTTCATAGCATTCCTAGTCCATTCCCTTCGTGTAACGATATTCGGATCGTTACATGTGTTCATACTTCAGTTTATTTACTAAGTGAATAAATATGATTTTCAAATTATTTTTTGTAATAATTTCTATGAACATTATTATCAACACATTGAATTTGCAATCTAAACCACAATATTTTTAGTAAATAAAAGTTATTAAAAAATAAAAATAAAAATAAAATAAAATAAAATTACTTGTTATGAAAAACAAAAATTAAAAGTTTTTCGATGAGAGATTTTTTGGAGGCTCTGAGATGACGC
>JACEIK010002569.1:102638-127196 GCA_018107945.1 Datura stramonium
CCCCCAATTACAACATAAAATCTTCAAAGATATTATACTTTTCTCAATAAAATAAATCAACGGCCATCTCTCACTTCTCCACAAATAAATCGAAAAAATCTCAAGCTTGATTACTGTGACAGAAAAAGTGTGAGTAAATTAAACTTTTCTTAGCAAAATAAATCAAAAAATAGGAATCTGCCATTTTTTCAGATGAGGGAGAAAATAGGAACATAGAAAAACTTAAGAAAATGGAAGATATGGATGTCAACAGTGAGCATTCGGAGGTCGCCTGAAAAAAAATAGAGAATATGGAGGAGGACAAGTAGTGAGGGTTTTTGTGAGTTAAGTGAGAGAGAATAAAAGAAAAATAGGCAGAGGGATCGTGACTAAATGAAAAAAGAAATGGGAATTTACTATAAAACTCAAATGATAACTACGAATCTAATTTTTTAAAAAGTGTATTTATGTATGATAAATATAATGTACAAGTTAGTTACATGTAATTTTTTCTTAAATTAAATGAAGCTTTAGGTTTGGACTGCCATTTCACAAGAATGGGTGTGAAGTACGGCACAATATCAATATGCATTCCACGGTACGGTACTAAATAATGAGAAATAATTTTGAAAGAATAAAGTCGAACGCTAGGACTATTCATTTTAAAGCCCACCTTTTATATAGACCTTTCACTGTTTCAAAAATAAAAGAAATATTTTTGGGTATTTGAATCTGCGTGTCTACCACCCGCCTAAAGAAAAAAGTTTGAGCTAATTGTTATTTTTTCATATTTTTGTGACTTATAAAATAGAAATTTACTTTTGTTTTTAATACTATGTGAAATGAATTATTTTTATTTTTATTTTTTTAAATACAGTCTTGATGTGTACTATACAAACAAAAATATTACTATGTATTGGAGTACGTATAAGACACATATAATGTAAATTGAGCTTTGAGATTCTTGCAGATTGGTTATTCGGTTGGGGATCTAGGGCTATATTTGAAAAAATCTGACATTTGAGTTGGATGCTTAGTAGCATGAAGGCTCAAACATATTAGTGGTCTAAAATTAAAATCGAATAGGAATCTTAAATTCTTAAGAAAGATTAATATATTTTTTTATATAGTTTGTTTTTCTAGTTGCTATGCAAAATTGTTAATAACTTTTTTTATAATCAATTTCTTCTAATAATTTTTATTAATTAATAATATAAGTAACCGATTTAATTTTTGTTGAGACATAATACTCTAGACTAGATATGTCAAACTTCTTCTAATAACTCTTTCCTTTTTACAAAGAATTCACTTTGTTTACAAATAGTACATAATTATTATTAAAACAAAAAAAACTACAATCTTTACTGCTGAAAAAAGGGCCCCCTCAAATTTGGGGGTCTAAGACACTTGAAAAAAAAAAAACCATTTAAAGCCAACACTGCGAATGACTATGACAAATTTAAATAATATTGGTACTTGCAGTGAGTGTTGTTTATGACTTAATGCCTACTTATAGTATGTTGAATGATACTATTTGGGGTGATTGTTGAATGTTGATTGGTGGTAGAGAAAATATATCATGCTTGTAGAGACAAGAAATTATGAGTGCAAGACTAATCATGAGTTTGTATCAGATAGCGTCGTTATTGCATACTATCCTCGTGCTACGATTCACAATAATTTTTTTTATTTTTATTTTTTATGTATCAAAAATAATGTGCATCTAATTGGAATACTTTAGAACAACATCAAGAGTTATATATATTTGCTTGTATTGCGCTATACTTGGTGTGTATATCATATAGTGTTCGGCTTGTGAGTTTTGTTTAAATCCTTATTGAGCAGTGACACCGTACCGCACTATCTCTAACCTTGGCACAAATGTAACTTAGCTTTTGTTGCAAGATGATTTGTGTGTTGCATATATGAAATTTATGTTGTAATATTGGATACTAAATTAGCTTTTGCTCCCAGTATTCCATGCATGCATGAGGTAGTCAAAATGCACCAATTATGTATGACGTCTTTCTCGTTTGATAACGTTAATCATGATTAATAATTTCAATCTCTTTATATAATATACTTCAATATTGATATACAATAACATTTTTTTGTACTATTAAATTAATCATTCCAAGTATTTTGCTCTATACAAATTGGATCATCCTAATTCATCTTTCCCAAGTAATTTAATCAAAATTTCAGGTGAAGTAGATAGCTTCCTTAAAAGTAAAAATATCCAGATTTTAAAAATTAGTGATGCATATATAACATAATTAATCCAGTTCAACTGAGCGCGGGAAATTTGAAGGGAATGCCGAGTAAAATCGCGGGAAATAGCAACCACAGGTAACTTGCTACCGCCTATATCGGTTACCTAATCCTTTGTTTTCATACTACAAAGGGGGGGCCCACATCCCAGGAACAAAATGGAAAAACATAAAGCAAAAGGGGGAAATTTTTGGGAGTCCTCTTCATCTGATCAATCTAAATTGAAATTCCCAATATTGCAAAAAAACCCTAACCAAAGCTGATCTAATGGAAGAGGAACCAGTGGAGGAAGGACTTCGTAGCAGGCGAAAGCTAGTCCAGTCGACACTGTTTCCCAACAGTGGGAAGCAGATTCCAGTTGAAGGAGGAGCTGAGGAAGCTGAAGAAAGGAGAGTAGTAGAAGAAGAGGAGGATGAGGAGGAAGAGTGGTGTGCGAGCCAACAAAATGGCAATAAGGCGAAAGAAAAGCAGAAAAAGAAGAGAAATTCCAAGGCAACTACGCCGCAGACTCACTCAAGAGCTTCTAAGAAGGTGAATTTTGTTGCTAGTTTATAACCCAGAGTGCTAGTTAAACTGACTTTATGAGAATTGCGTTTGATTAGACCAATGTGAGCGGATTAGCATTAGGATTTTGTAATGTTAGTGCAAGGCTTAAGAAAGGTGAACTATCTTTAGAAGTTAGTTTTCTAGCTCGAATGTTACCTGTTTTCGGATTGGGATAGACCCTAAAAAATTTCCAATTGGTTAGTTCAACAAAATGTGGTTCTGAGGGCTACCTCTTAATTAGTGAAGACCTGCTCCAAATCCTCTAAACCCACCAGTCTGTATTCTTTTTTTATACCCATGGTAGTGTTTGGGCTAGCTTGTTAACACATCAACTATTCCACTGAGTACCTACATCCTCCCTCCAATAAGGGTATTGGGTAATTCTATCAACTAAGCAGATGGAATGAAATTACTTGGATTTTTTGCACTACTCCGTCTTGCATGTATTCTTTCCAGCTTCATCAATCGTTAGGCTCCACCCTTGGTCACATAAAGCATTTGTATTTCTTCTCCATATCTGCAACATGACCACACAAAAAACCCTTTCCCAGTAATTGTGTCCTTCCCAGTGACATTTCCCTCTGTGTTGTCCATCTTTGTTTGCATATACCGTCTCCTACGATTGACATTCCTTCTCTGCATCGACCTCTCAAATATCAGTCTGTTTATTTACCCAAATTAAGTAAAGAGAAGAGTAATATCTGGCTTAGGAATAGCATAGAAAGGGCTGTACGATACTGTATCTTTGATTTTATCTGTCTACTTTGTAATTCAGGTTGCTCTAAATGGTAGAGAAACTTCAAGCAAGGAAATGCCTGATGGAGACTCTCCGGTTATTGTCAGTAAGTTAACTTAAAAAGATGTTCTTTGTCTTGTCCATACTATAATAAAGTGGAGCTGGGAAGGGGAGAGAGGATTATAGATAATATATGGGGAAACAAAGAAAATATCAATTCCTTCTCCTCTATTGAATGCTGAAAGCAAAAGAATGATAGATTTCTTGCTAATTAACGTAAAGAATACACATTTTGTTGCTTATTTATACTTCCTTTTCTGCAGAAAATGATTTCTTTCTAAAGCTTTCAGAGAGAAAGAATCAGAAAAGACAGCAAAATGAGCAGCTATACACAGGATCTCCTGAAAAGATCCAAAAATCCTGCTCACCTCCTGAGTTTATCGCAAGTATGCATTATTCTTTTTCCTTCAATCATGTCGTTTATAATTATTTTTCACTCGATTAAGTCATCATATATTTGATTAAGAGAAAAAAAAAGAATAAAACTCTAGCATAATCTTGTGTCTATAGCAACTTTTCCTTTTTTATTTATTATTGTTTTCATTTTTATGTTTTTGTTTCCATGGATAGCAAAGATAAATCATTATCCACTACTAACATCATTTGCACAAGATAGGGAGGACCTAAGGATTTATACATATGATAGTCTGAAGGATCAGCTAGTTTCACCATGGTTGCTAGAAGATGATCTTGAATTCCAAGATAACATAGTTCCCACTAAGAGTACACTTTTCGTTCTCTCAACACACTGGAATAGGTCAATAGGATTAAGATGGCATAACATAACATGGTTGATATTTTTTTTCCCTTACGCATGTCAAAATGGAACATTAGGAAAAAGTATCTTCCCCTTATTCAATTTTAATATTTTTTACTGGTCAATGGTGTTCTGACTTGTTATTAAACAGGTATGGCTATTATAGTTTTGCTTTTGAAGGGAATATGCGTCATCAAGCCTAGTAACCAAAATCTAGAAAAAAGAAGGCTTACGCAGACTTGCTAATACTTGTCTTCTGTTAAATATATCTATCTTTAGATTCGCCGAAAAAGGATGTAAAGGAGTTTAGTGTGATTGTCTATGAAAAGTGAGGAGAAGAGAAGAGAATTTGGGAATTGATTACTTGATTATTCCCTCAAGCTAATGGGATTAAATAGTTGTTACAGAGAATGTAAATAAGGAAAGAAACTAATAAGGATATTACATAATTTCCTAATTGCCTAATTAAAGGGATTTGAGAATATTCTCATATCTATTCTGTTAACAAATGGATCTTAGGCCTAACTCAATTTCAAAAACTAGCTTGTGACGAGGGATTGCCCAAGTCCATATAAGGAGACCATCCATCTCATTAACCGCCGAGGGATTTTTTCATTTCTTTAACACCCCACCTCACGCCCAGGGCTAGACATTTGGTGTGTGGGCAATTTAATTTGGGGGCCAAACATTGGATGAGATGGGTCCTGCTCTGATACCATGTTAAGAAATGGATCTTGGGCCTAACTCAACCCCAAAAGCTAGCTTGTGAGGGGAGAATTTCCCAAGTTCATATAAGGAGACCATCTATCTCATTAACCACCGATGTGGGACTTTTTTCATTTCTTTAACATACTCTATCTAATTATACTGTATTTAACACTCCAATTCTACATTATCTAATTATACCATATCGAACACTCCCCCTCAAGCTGGAGCGTATAAGTCGTATGCTCCTAGCTTGCCACAAATATATTCAATTTTTGATTCTCAGAGTGATCTTGTGAAAATATCTGTCAGTTGATCTTTTAAGTTGATAAAACTTGTGTTGATGTATCTAGACTCAATCTTTTCTCAAATAAAGTGACAATCTATCTCAATGTGCTTTGTTCTTTCATGAGACACGGCATTAGAAGTGATATGTAGTGCAACTTGGTTATCAAAAATCAATTTCATTGGTTTAACTCCTCCCATCTTCAATTTTCGGAGAAGTTGTCTCAATCATATAAACTCACATGTGGCCAATGCCATAGCTCGATACTCTGTGTCTGCACTTGATCGAGCCACAACATCTTGCTTTTTACTTTTTCAGGATATTGGGTTACCTCCCATCAGAACACAATAACCTGAAGAGTAACGCCTATCAGAAGGAGAGCCTTCCTATTCCGCATTAGAATACCCAACAATGTGGGCGTGTCCCGTGTCTTCATACAATAAACCTTGTCCTGGAGAGCTTTTGATATATTGCACAATGTGATTTACTGCATTCCAGTGACTATCACAAGGTGATTGCAGAAATTGACTAACTACACTAACAACAAATGAGATGGTTGTGTCATGTGATCGTAAGTTAGATTGAGTTTGCCAATAAGTCTCTAATATTTGCTAGGATCTTTTAGAGATTCCCCTTGTCCTGGAATAAGCTTAGTATTTGGATTCATGGGAGTGTCCACATGTTTGCAATCCAATATACCAACGTCTTCCAAAATGTCCAAGACATATTTCCTTTGTGTAATAGCAATACCATTGCCAGATTGTGCCACTTTAATCCTTAGAAAATATTTTAGCTTGCTAAAATCCTTAGTCTAAAAGTGACTTGAAAGGTGTTATTTGAGTTGAGCAATACCTTCATGATCGTCACCTGTGATAACAATATCATCAACACAAACAATTAAAAAGATATGTTTGCCATGGGATGACTGCTTATAAAATGTAGAATGATCAGCTTCTATTTGGATCATTTCAAATTGCTGGACAAAAAATTGAAAACGACCAAATCATACTTTCGGAGACTGTTTGAGACCATAAAGGGATCAACAAAGTCTACAGACTAGTCCAAACTCCCCCAAGCAACAAACCATGGTGGTTGCTCCATATAAACTTTTCTAGCAAGTTCTTCATAAAGGAATGCTTTTTTGATGTCTAACTGAAAAGAGGCCAATGATTTATTGCTGCCATAGAGATGAGAAGACGAACAATGGCCATCTTGGCAATTGGTGAGAAAGTATCTCCATAGTCAATATCATAAGTTTGAGTGTATCCCTTAGCAACCAGTCTCGCTTTGAGACGATCAATAGCTCCATTCGACCCTACCTTAACTATAAATACCCAATGACAGCCATCAGTGGTTTTGCCTTCAGGTAAAGAGACAAGCTCCTAAGTACCATTATCATGCAAAACATCATCTCCTCAATGATAACCTTATGCTAACCTAGATAAACCAATGCTTTTGCATAGTTTTGGGAACTTTGATAGTGGATAAGCTAGTAATGAATGCATGATATGAAGATGACATACGATGATAACTTAAATAATTATAAATGGGAGTTTGATTGGCAATAGTTCTAGTACCTTTGTGAAGAACAATGGGAAGATCATCTGATGAGTGCTCGATCGGAGTAGGAGACATTGTTGGAGCAGGTAATGAGTCAGCGGGAGTGCTTTGTGTACCTGTATTAGAGTTAGAAATGCTAGCTGGATAAGAAGGCTCAAAAGGAGATTGAGGTTGTCGGGAATAGATCTTAAGAGACGGAGGTGGAGTTGGGGGTGGAACAATTGGAATTGGAAGGATTGTTGATATGGTCTTTTGATTATCCATATTAAGAGAAAAATACGGAGAAGTCTCAAAGAAAGTAACATTTGCAGAGATCAAGTACTTATTGGTAGAGGGATCAAAGCATTTGTCACCTTTTTGTAGATGAGAATACCCGAGAAAGACACATTTAAAAGCCTTGTGTTGTGAGAAATGATAAGGAGAAGAGGAGAATTTGGAAATTGATAACTTGATTATTCCCTCATGCTAATAGGATTAAATAGCTATTACATAGAATGTAAATAAGGAAAGAAACTAATAAGAGTATTACACAATATCCTAATTGCCTAATTATAGGGATTTGGGGATATTCTCATATCTACACCATCTATTTATACCATATTTAACACTCCAATATCTACATATCTAATGGTAACATCTATACTATCTAATTACCATATTTAACACTCCTCAAGTTGCAGCATATAAGTCGTATGCTCCTAGCTTGTCACAAATATAGTCAATTTTGGATCCTCGGAGTGATTTTGTAAAGATATTTGCTAGTTGATCTTTTGAGTTGACAAAACTTGTGGTGATGTATCCAGACTCAATCTTCTCTCGAATGAAGTGACAATTTATCTCAATGGTGCTTCGTTCTTTCATGAAACAAGATATTAGAAGCAACATATAGTGCAACTTGGTTATCACAAATCAACTTCATCGGTTCAACTCCTCCTATCTCCAATTCTTGGAGAAGTTGTCTCTACCATATAAGCTCACATGTAGCCAATGCCATAGCTCGATACTTTGCCTCTGCACTTGATGTAGCCGCGACATCTTGCTTTTTACTTTTCCATGATATTAGGTTACCTCTAATTAGAACACAATAACTTGAAGTGGAACGCCTATCAGAAAGAGATCCTGCCCAATCTGCATCAGAATACCCAACAATGTGGGTGTCTCCCTTGTCTTTATACAATAAACCTTGTCCGGGAGAGCTTTTGATATATCGCAAAATGCGAATCACTACATTATAGTAACTATCACAAGGTGATTGGAAAAGTTGGCTAAGTACACTAACAGCAAATGGAGATGTGTGGTCGTGTGATTGTAAGGTAGTTGAGTTTGCCAACAAGTCTCTGATATCTGCTAGGATACCCTTTTGATCATCACCTGTGATAACAATGTCATCAACATAAACAATTAAAAAGATGCATTTGTCATGAGGTGAATGCTTATAAAATATGGAGTGATTAGCTTTTGTTCGGATCATTCCAAATTGTTGGACAACAGCTCGAAAACGACCAAACTATGCTCTGGGAGACTGCTTGAGAGCATAAAGGGTTCGACAAAGTCTACAGACTAGTCCAGACTCCCCCTGAGCAGCAAACCCTGGTGGTTGCTCCATATAAACTTCTTCAGCAAGTTCTCTATTAAGGAATATGTTTTTGATGTCCAGTTGAAGAAGCGGCCAATGATTCATTACTGCTGCAGAGATGAGAAGACGTATAGAGGCCATCTTGGCAACTGGTGATAAAATATACCTATAGTCAATGCCATAAAACTGAGTGTATCCCTTAGCAACCAGTCTCGCTTTGAGACGATCAATAACTCCATCTGATCCTACCTTAACTGTGAATACCAAACAACAATCAACACTGGTTTTGCTTTTAGGTAAAGAAACAAGCTCCCAAGTACCATTATTATGCAAAACAGTTATCTCCTCAATCATAGCCTGACGCCAACCTGGATGAACCAGTGCTTCTGCCAGTCTTGGGAACTTTGATAGTGTGGACTCTTGTACTGCAAAACAGATGAAGGCATATGATTGATTAAATAACAGGCAATAATAACAACATCACCCCAAAAACGTAAAAGGGATATGATTATGAATGAGCAATGTCCTAGCTGTTTTAATTAGATGTCTGTTCTTTTGCTTAACAACTCCATTTAGTTGAGGAGTATGTGCACAAGAAGATAAGTGCAATATGCCCTGGGATGACATGAAATTAGAGAGAAGTAGAAAAATATTCTCGGGCATTATCACTGATTAACCATTTCCTAAATATAGTGTTGTTGAAAACTCGAAAATCTCTCTCAAGAGCCCTCTCAAAGAGAAAGAAGAAAGATTCAATTTTGATAATAGCTTTTCTTCCAAAAGAAAAAACCTTTGGCCTAAAGTCCTTCTCATGACTATGTTGAAACTTCATATTCCCGTTTGCTTAATCCCGTACAAGGTTCGTTGGAGCCTTTTTTTAATTATTCTGTGACACTCGCCGGTGCATGAAGCAATATTGTGAATTATGTAGGGATGCTCAACAAAATACTCTTAATTTATACTTAACCCTTTTTGACAAGTACCTCTTTTGCCATCATACTAGCCTCTTCTCAACTCTCTCAATTACCGGGCTCAGTGCGCTTGGCCGTTATTGGAAATGGCCATTGGTAAATCGAGATAAGTAGTTGGAAGAGCTCCAACCCTACAATTGCATACTTGGCCAAATCCTTATTGTTATCCACTTCACTCACTGAAATGGTCTCACTTTCTGAGATGTATTTTGAGGTTTGACACTGCTTGGAGCCATGTAAAAACTTATCTCAGGTAACTCAGTTGGTAATGTCTGCATATAGAAAATCAAAGTGCTGCTTGCGAACACGAACCGTGAAACCCTCACTATACATTGCTTTGCTGCAAAGAAGCCCATGAAGTAATAGCATGCGTCAGATTTATCCATTATTCTACTCAACCCTTCCATTACTAGAAGAAAACAAATAGCATGGGGTTGCTCTATCTCAAGTCCCTCTAGTTTCAAAAGAACCACACAGACTGCCATTCACTAGGATTGAGAATTTGACTGTCGATATTCGAACTGGATGCACTTCTGCCACCTATCCCTGAATCCCATCTTCAACATTTAAGTCCAGGAACTCCCAATTCACATGGTATTTGCCCTTCTTAATGTCCAGTCTGTTTCTGTAGAACTTCTCAATTATATCTAATATTATGCACTATTGAGATCAGTAAATTCATGTCTTCTATGTGAATATACTTTAAAGTTCTAGCCCTAAACTTCCGTAAACAGAAGGATTAATGATTTAACTGGATAACACTTAAGTCTGAATTGGCAAATCCTCTTTTACATGCAATTTCAGGCAACAGGGCTTGATCTCTCTTCCATCATTTACCTCTACAAGTTGAATGTAGGGTAGAGGTCCTTGCATGAGACATTTGTGCTATAAACTTTTCTGTCTTCAGAGGTTTTGTCCTCAGATGTGAAGCTTAGGGCCATTTGGCCATGAGAATTATTCACTTTCTTGCGGAATAATTTTTTACTTTATTTCAAAATCAGTGTTTATTTTCCAACTCCATCTTCATAAATTCCAAATAAAGTGCTCTCTTCTCTTCTTTGCAAAAAGTATAACCATACACACATCCATTTTCAATTCCAACTTCAAAAATGCCAAATAAAGTGAAAAATATTTGGAATCTATGGCCAAACGCCTACTAATTTTGCATGCTTCAACTGTTGCTGGAATTTATTGCTTTTGACTGAACACTGTTTGGAAGATAAGAGGACTCCTCGGTCGAAGAAGAAGCTTGCTAGATCAACACCGGAGAAATGCCAACTGGATAGTAAAGCAAGAAAAAACATGCTGATAAATGGATCGATGGAAGAATGTTTGGTTCCACGTAACCTTATGCAGGATGAATCAATGTTACACTCGATTCCTGATCTCCGGATGGAGGCTAAAAAGACAGCTGAGGTTAGTTGAGGTTTTTATATATTGTTAACTTATAAAATGTGCATCACCTTGTTTAAGTTAGAACTTTCTTTTATTTGTTTCTTCTGTGACACAAAAAATTGATGTTATGTGTGGTTGAGTTATGATGATTGTGATCCTTCATTTCTATAGCACTTAAAGCTGGATCCTGCTGTGCTTCTTGTAAATATTTTTCTTTGATTTTTTGTGATATCTGCACAGTTCTTCTTGATGTTTCTTTTCTTCTAGATTATGCAGAATATGGTTCCTTTTCATTTTTATAGTATCACACAACTGAAGCCACAGTTTTGTTTGGTTCCTTATAACTTTCTTTGCTTTCACCAGGAGAATTCCCGCAGATATGCGGGAAAACAAATACATCCTTTTTTTCAATCCTTGAAAATGGGTAAGAAGAGCCAAGAAGTGATTGATGTGGCGAGTAACTGGTACTCTTCTGAGGGAGAGGGAAAAAGCCTTACTTTCAGCCCTATTCATGTATTTGAAATAGTTACGGTATGATGTCCTTCATTCTCAATTATACATTGTATTAACACGGCTGTCTTGTGAATGACTTTTGTAATAATTTTGGCCAGTTCTTTTGCTTGGATGAAATATTAGACTTCCCTTTGCAGGAGGATGAAACTGCCTTTGATTGGGGTCACTGGATCTTCTCTGAAGCTTGTTTTCTCGATGCTGATGTTGTGCTAGAATATGGAAGCTCTTCACTCTCTGAAGGTTCAGTCACCTCTCTACAATTTGATAACTTTTCTTGCATCGCTGATCCGAAGAAAACATTGTCACACCAAAAGAAGAGTGCACTGAATCAACATGCTATTTCACAAGATGAAGTGGTTTCTGATCATTCGTCTAGAGAAACAAAATTATATCATTCAGCATTGTCCATAGTTGTTGAGGAACAAGTCAGCCACTCTGAGCAGCTAAAGAATGTGGGAGTGGTAAGCTCTGACATAGCCTTGTCTTTAAATTTTACTGTTTGCTGCTCATATTGATTATGCCCTGAAGTGCGTAATATATATGTTTTCTTGTGAGCATTATAACTTTGAGTTGGTAATTATCTTAAAGTGAGTATTTTGGTTTGACTTATTGCATCATGCTACAATCATGCTTTTAGAGATACAGAAAAAGTAAAAGGCTTACATTCTAGTCAATAAGTGAGAGTACGTTACCTATCTTTTTTTATCTGATCATCAGATAATACCTGTGGTTTGGATAATTGTAGGCAAATGTTGTGGACTCCCTCCAAAATACCCTTAGCAGTTCAGATACCAAGAAGCAAGGTGGATTTCTTCAAGAAAGGTGAGGATGTTTATGATCTTGATGGAGCAAACAGTTTTGAAGCTTGTTAAATTATGCTCCTGTCTGATGACTTTTGGTTTTCGCACTTGTCTTGTTTTGTTACATGCAATTTCACGCCTCTACTTTTCTCAATTTATTATATTAAGATTCTTCTGGCAAAGATAGTTAACTGTTTCAACTTCCATATTATTAAGACTAGACATCTCTAAGTTTTTTGGACTTGCACTGTTTTGTCTGAGTGAAAAGATGGTTGAGGGGATAAGTAGTGTAAATGAAGGCCTTCCTATTTTTGGTTGATAATTGATGTAATTTTAGTTAATAGATAGTATCCAGGAGGTACTGACATACTGAGTATGTACTAAAACTAAAAGCTGGACTTAGCTCCTATTATATGCTAAGGAGACTATCAAGTCCAGAACATTTCCCATCTCATTTACAATGTTATCCTCTGCTCCAAAGGTATAAATTATGAAGGCATCTGTACTTAGAATATGTGTGTATGTTGCATCCAACGGTTCTGACTTCTACCTGCAGAGCACTTTCTTAACCTTTGTTGTTTATTTCTATAATATACCTGCAGAGCATTTTCTTAATGAATAGTCGAGGTACGTGCAAGCTGGTCCGGACACCACCAACGTTAAAAAAAAGAGACCTAAGATTGCCTTCTAACCATATTGTCCAAATTTTGCACAAAAGCATATTGCTCCAAGTTTGTTTCTTCTTCCCCAATTCCTGTCCTTACAGCTGTTGAGAGTTCGCTTTGAATCTCCTAGCATTACCCATTCAAAAGTATTCATAAACATGGACCAAATCTGCGAAGTTTGTCTAAGGTGATTGACTGGGTGATTGACTGACTTCTGAGGATTCATTACCCGGAACCACCTGCTGCATAAGTCCCTCCCCAACCACTTCTGCATTAACCCTCTCGGCTGTAAAATGTGTGTCAAGCAGGCTCCATGAGTTGCGATCCTCCCAAAGCAGGCAGCTTTTGTAGGGGAAATCTTTATCTATTTGACAATGAGTCTCTGCACCCATTCTACTGTTGCAACAGGATTGTATAGTGGGAACTGTGAATCTGCCATCCTTACAGCCTGTCCATACTACAGGATCTTCCTGATCCCTTCCAGAATTATTGTCTCCAGCTTCAAATAACAGATCAATTCTTTTTTACCCAATAGTTGAAGCTTCTCCTAAATTGTAGTTGCCAACCATTTCCAAACAGCATTCTTTTGTTTATGCACTTTTTGTCAATGGCAGTATTATATAAATTAACATCTCTTTCTATGAGATCTTCCAATCATTCATCTATCCACAGCCTTAAATTTTTCTGCCATTGCTCACCCTCAGCCTTATTTTATCCAGCAATTCCTCCTATGTAACTATTGGCCTCAATGATGCGATCCCGTACTTTTTTTGAATCAAGCAATCGCATACAAAATAATCACCATTTTATTTTACCAGTGATCAGTTTTTCCACATTTAACTGTTACCACTCTTCCACTACTCATTCCTTTTCTTATTGTACCTCCATCTCTTTGAAGAACAAATTCTTGTTGTGGAATATCTGGGTTTTGACTCCAATGCCCCCGGTCCATTTTTCCTCAACAATTGTGCGCCATCTCATGAAAATATTCTCTTTCCTTCCCACAAGTTACTCAGGTAAGTCTTCCTCCTGTGGTGTCATCTTCTCACACCTATCAATAATGCTTTTCCAAATGACAGAATCCTTGTATTATGCCCCTTAAGGTAATCCAAGGTTAATAATAGGAAAATTTTCCACCTTGCACCCCAAAATCATAGCCATATCTTATACTATGTGGTCAGCATTCGCCAAAAATACACTGCTTTTGGTCAGATTTAGGCTAGTTGTTTCACCTTTTGAGTGTAGCAATTGTTCCTCATCACCTTCATAGTATTATCTGCATATAATATGAGTGAAGTTTCAGTATCATTCACTTCTTTGTTTCCAATATGATACCTTTAATCCATCCCAGTTTTGCTGTCCTTAAAATTAGACTGAGAACTTCCATCACTAGCAAAAATAGGGAGAAAGGGATCTGTTTCATCTTCTTCGAGGACAAAAAACCTTTCTAGAGAGCCATTTAATATTATTGAGAACTTTGTATTGAGGAAAGCAATGAGATACATCAAACAATACATAGTGAGAAACTAATGAGTAAAAAACTACAATTGTGACTAACCCATGGATAGAGGGATAGGAAACCAATATAAAGAATGAGAAGAAAACCATACATGATGCTGATGGAGCTGAACCTGCTACCTTTTTGGTCTCCATGGCAATTACTTTCACACGGCAATGACGGCATATGCTATACTAACTTTGATCTGTCCTTTTACTTGACAAAACTATGAGAGTTAATAAAATGAACTTTCTTATATCGCAATGCTGGTATGCGGTGTGTAGTCCAGGTTGTTTCCATCACATTCTGAAATCGTACATGGGTGCACATCATAGTTCATTCCCTGAATACAGGATAAAAGAAACTTTTTGGTTGTTGATTTGAAATATATGTTGCTTCTCACCTGCTGTCTAAAGGGAAGAGGGTCAGGGGAAATGAGGGAAGTAGCTTACTATGAAGCTCAAACTGGTGGCATGGAACGTGGGGGGACTTAACAACAGGGATAAGAGAAGATTAGTAAAGAGTCTGACTTATACCGGGAAGGCAGACATCATATGCTTTCAGGAGTCCAAATTGAAAGGGGATATAGGGGAAATTATTAAAGAATTATGGGGTGGAAGATGGGTGAAACACGCATGCTTGCAAGCCAGTGGTACTAGAGGGGGAATTTGATGCTTTCGGATAGCAGGAACTGGAGAGCGGAAATTTTGGAAATTGGGGCATATACTTTGACATGCAAGTTTGAGGCTACTTTACAAGATTTCGAGTGCCACATTACTGGAGTATATGCTCCAAATTCCAGAGCTGAGAGGGAACAGTTTTGGGAGGAATTAGGTGCTGTCGGGAGTTTGTTTGAGGGTCCATGGGTCATATGTGGGGATTTTAACTTAACAAAATTTCCATCTGAGAAGAGAAATGGCATCAACAGAACACCATCCATGGAAGATTTTTCTGGCTTTATTGAAGACATGGAACTGATAGACCCATAATTGGAAGGAGGATCACATGGTTCAAAGGAGACAACAGCAGCACTGCCTCCAGAATAGACAGAATTCTTTTTTCCCAAGAGTGGGACAACAGCTTCAGCAACATAAATCAAACAGTGATGCAGAGAATAGCCCTGTCTTATTGCAATGTGGCGCAGGGATCAAAACAAATCTTCGACTTTGAAAACTGGTGGTTGTATACTGAGGGGTTTGAGGATAGGATCAAAAACTGGTGGAATGCTTTCGAGTTCACAGACAAGCCTGACCACATCTTCGCCTGCAAACTTAAAGCTTTGAAAGGAAAGCTGAAAGAATGGGGCAGATCATGCCAGGGTAATCTAGGTTTGCAAAAATCTCAGTTGCTAAATCACCTGGCAGCTCTAGAGTAGACTCAGAAGGCCAGAATCTTGACAGAAGAAGAATTAGTGAGAAAGGCATTGATGGAGTATGCCGAACATGTCAAGAATGAAGGAGTGCTATGGAGGCAAAGGTCTAAGGCTTTATGGCTCAAAGAAGGGAACAGAATTACTAGTTTCTTCCAAAAAGTTGCTAATGCAGGAGAAGCAGCAATATTGACCAACTGGAAATCCTGGGAGAAACTGTTAGTGATCCAGCAAGAATTAAGAGGGAGATTACTGACTTCTATCCGAGTTTATACTCAGAAACTCAGGACTGGAAACCATCTTTCAATCTTATAAACTGCCCTGTATTGACTGAAGCAGAAATAGAAGCCCTACAAGGTGACTTTGAGGACAAGAAGTGTTTGAATGCCTAAAGATGTGTGCAATAGATAAAGCTCCGGGACCAGATGGATACACAATGGGTTGGGATATACTGAAGAAGGATATCATAGATACTTTCAGGAATTTCCACTCATTAGGCAATTTTCGGGAAGAGTTTCAATGCTACATACATTGCCTTAATCCCAAAGGAAAAAGGTGCTAAGAAGCTTAAGAGACTGTAGACTTATTAGTCTCATAGGCAGTGTTTATAAGTTGTTGTCTAAAGTGCTCACAGAGAGAATGAAAAGGGTTATCAACAAGTTGGTTGATACTCAACAGATGGCCTTCTTAAGAACAGACAGATTATGGATGTGTTGTGCTAATAGCCAATGAGGCAATGGACTCCAGAATCAGACAAGGAAAGGCAGGGGTTTTATGCAAATTGGACATTGAAAAGGCTTATGACCATGTTAACTGGGAGTTTCTTCTAAAGCTGCTTGCCTGTATGGGCTTCGAATGAAATGGATAAGATGGATCAGCTACTACATCTCAACTGTTAGACTCTATCTTGATAAATGGAGCACCAGAAGGTTTCTTCACAACACACACAGGCTTGAGACAAGGAGACCCTCTATTCCCCTTTCTTTTCATCATAGTAATGGAGGGCTTAAACAACATGATTAAGGTGGCAAGAGAGAGAATGGATCAGGGGCTTTGAGGTGGCAACAGTTGCAAACTCAAACCTCAATCCAGACCAAAACACACAGAACAACATGGAGATCAAAACATCTCCATTATGCTGATGACACACTCATTTTTTGTGATTCTGAGGAAGGACAATTAATGATGCTGAGAGCTGTTGTTCTATTTGAAGGAGTATCTGATCTCCATATAAACTGGAGGAAGAGCGTTATATTCCCAATCAATGTGGTACCCAACATGGAGACCTAACATGGAGGATGGCTAGCATCCTGGGGGGTGGGAAATAGGCTCTCTGCCCCTACCAACTATCTGGGTTTACCCTTAGGATCCAAATCAAAGTCCAGGAATATCCGGAACTCAGTGATTGAAAAATGTGAGATGAAGCTAACTAGGTGGAAATCTCGATACATCTCATTGGGAGGCAGAGTCACTCTCATCAACTCAGTTATGGATGCATTGTCAACCTATATGATGTCCATTTTTCCCATTCCAGATGGCATTATTCAGAGACTTGACAAGATTAGGAGAGATTTCCTATGACATGGTAACAAAGACAAAACAAGTTTCCACTTGGTCAAATGGTACAATGTCTTGAGGGGCAAGAAGCAGGGGGGCCTAGGCATAAGGAATTTGAAGCTACAGAGCAAGGCATTGAGAATGAAATGGCTGTGGAGATACTCTCATGAACCTGGAGCCTTATGGGAAGGACAGGAGAGGAAACCAAGTGGATGACAAAAGAGGTGCATACAACCAATGGTGTCTCACTATGGAGATCTATAAGAGGCCTATGGCCCATACTGAGAAACCATACTACCATCAAGGTTGGGAATGGAGAAAGCACTTCATTTTGGAATGATAGATTGCTGAACAACAGCAGCCTAAGGGAGTTGTTCCCTGAGATGCATGAGCTGGCTACACATCAACAAAGGAGCATAGTTGACCCATGGACTCCTCAAGGTTGGGACATCCAATTCAGGAGGAACTTCAATGACTGGGAAATAGCTAAACTGACTGATCTTTTCGAAGTGTTGGAAAGCTTCAAAGGAACATAGGTAGAAAGAGACAAGCTATGGTGGAATGAGAATAATAAAGGCATCTTTAAAGTGAGTTCAGCATACAAGCTCTTAAGCCAAGGAAATCAACAGGTGCCTTGGAAGCACATATGGAAAGTGAAAATCCCCTTCAATGTGGCATGTTTGATCTGGCTGCTGGCAAGAGAAGCTGTGCTGACTCAGGAAAATCTGAAGAAAAGAAAGTTCAGCCTATGCTCCAGATACTATCTTTGTGGTGAAGAATCTGAGACAGTTAGCCATCTGTTCCTACAATGCAGAATTACAGCCCAACTATGGCGGATTTTTGTTAGCCTTAGGGGCATTGCTTGGGTCATGCCCAACAAAGTCACTCACACACTCTACTATTGAGGAGGCAGGGGCAGAGGCTCTAGACAGAGATAGATGGAGAATTGTTCCAGCATGCATTTGGTGGACATTCTGGAAAGAGAGAAACTCCAGATGCTTTGAACATAACTCTGATGAAATACAGAAGATAAATCTGAATTGCATTAGACTATTTTGTTTTTGGTGTAAACAAATGTATTTAGAGGACACTGAGTCAATCATAGATATCCTAGGATCCTGTTGGGATAGTGACTCAGTTTTCTTCTTTTTGGTTTGCCTGTAAATATGGCTTTCAGCATAGCCTAAGTGCTGGGTATATCAATACATACAAATGTTACTTTCTTAAAAAAAAAATTTATGGGCGCTGCCTTTTTATGTAATGCTGATTTCCTCTCAACTATTTTTCATGTTTAGGATAGTGTTTGACTACCAAAACTGCCACAGTCAGCCTAAAAGTTGTCTATGGACAAACAAATATCAGCCTGAGAGAGCTTTTCAGGTGAATATCTCATTTTGGATACCACCACTGTCAATATTTATCTATGTCATTGTTGGTGAAGACAAGTCTTAAAAGATGCTTATTCATTTATATGTTGACATTTTCCATATGCAGTATGATAAATGTTTCTCCACATCTTGTGTGCAGGTATGTGGTAATAGTGAGCCAGTGAAATTTTTAAGTGATTGGCTGCATCTTTGGCATGAAAAAGCTTCTCGCACAAGCAAATCATGCATTCATAGTGATACCGGTACTCTACAAGGCTTCTCCGACAGCCTTTATGAAAGTGAAGCTGATTCTACAAACGAAGAGCAGCTGAAGAATGTCCTCTTGGTATCTGGACCAGTTGGGGTATGTAGCTAGTTTCTATTCTTCTATTGCAAAAAGTCTTTGCATGTTCCTAGAGTTCCCAATCTCTCTATCCATTTGTATGATCCCAATTTTGGTTATTAAGTGAGGAATTGGTCTTGTTAATTCATAGCTTAATCCTAAGTATCCGATCCTACTGAGAAGTTTTATTTCTACATGCTTATAAAGCAACAACCCATGGAGTTGTTTCACCATATAATTTCTTTTTCCTGTTTCTCTTAGAATGTTATAAATCAGTGTTGGAAATTGTAGAGAGCATACAACAACTGGGAGTTTTTATGAGCTTGTTTATAGATTAGACAAGACCTTGTCAAGTTAGCAAATTCATGCAAACCTTAGTAGTTTTTTTCCATAGCATAGTGTCACTGATTGGATTTGTTAAGGCATGGTGTCTAGCGATTTCTTCCTGGGAAGAAGTTCCTAGAGCTACCTTAGGCTAAAGAGGAGGTAAGTAGAAAACCTGGTGATCAGATGGAGTACTTTCAACAATATTAGGGTCAAATCATTCATTTACACTTTTTAAGTAGGCGTTTGGCCATAGATTCTAAATATTTTTCACTTTATTTGGAGTTTATGGAGTTGGAGTTGAAGATGGAGTTGTGTTTGTTATACTTTTTGCATAGAATATTTGGAGTAATGTTCATGCTTGAATGTATTTAAATACAACTTAATAAGTGAAATAGAGTTGGAAAACATGTCTTAAGATGTTTTCTAAATTTTGAAACCAACTTCAAGTTGGATTTGGAATTTTCATGATCTAACACTGTTTTTCAAATAAAGTGAAATTATTCCAGAAAAAAGTGAATAATTTAATGGCCAAATGGGTCCTAAATCAATTTTCAGCATTTAGTTTCATAGTTATTTCATTAGGAAATAGGTACTTATCCTGAGAAACTACACAAATCACTTTTGCCATTTCTTCTGCCATAGTTCTATTAGTGCTGTTTTGACTAGGCTTAATCAGGCCTGCTTCAGTATGTGTTGAAGTAGCTTTTATTGGTGAGTTTTGTTGTACTAACTGTTATTATGCAGAGTGGGAAATCAGCTGCAATTTACGCCTGTGCTAAAGAACAGGGATTTCAAGTTATTGAGGTAATGCTGTGAAATTTGCTATTTTATGGACGTTAAATTGCACTTTGCACAATGTAGCTGCATGTTGTTACAGTATGTGTCTCGGTGCATTTTAAAGATTTGATTTCAGATGTGTTCAGACCAAACTCTTAAAAAAGTTCTTCAAATTATCAAGAATCTATATAACTAATTTTTTGGTCTGTTGTCTTGCTAGGTCAATGCATCAGATTGGCGAAACGGTGCCCTTGTGAAACAGAGATTTGGGGAGGCTGTAGAATCCCACTGGCTTCAACGGTCTGTCTATGTCTGGATGCTAGTATTCTTTTGTTTCTTGGACTTGTTTGTGATAAAATTTTATTAAGATATATGATTGTTCGTTTTTTTGGACTTATTATTATAAAATTTGCCGAGGGTCTATTAGAAATAACCTCTCTACCTCCCAAGGTAGGGCAAGGTCTACATACACTCTACCCTTCCCAGACCCCACTTGTGGGATTACAATGGGTATGTTGTTTATTATTATAAAAATTTTATTAAGATATAAAATCTCAATATTTGGAGCAGTTGATCCGTTCTTTTTCCTTCTTGGAGGTTACTGTACCTTGTTGTTTGGTATACTGTTCAAGTATTTGCATTTGCATTTAAAGATAAAACATTTCTCTTGTGATGGTTCGTGTTTTTACTCTTGGATTCCCTTATCATATGATTTTTCACATTTAGTTCTGGCCTTCTTAGATTTGTACTACACATAATTAAAGGACTAATTTAACATTCATCTAAAATTCTTAAACCTCCAAGTCATGCATGCAGAGGCACATTCTTCTGAGATTGATCTTCCTTTAGGAAAAGCATTTCATTAGTCACTGATTGGGGAGGAAGACCTTAGGCCTTTTAGTGGCCACTTAACCTGTAGTTCAACCATTTCTCGGCGTGTCATGCTTGTTCCAAGAAAAGTTATCTGAATTACTCCATGAATGTTTATATTCATTACCAATTTTCATATAGAAATTTGCTGCTCACAGAAGAATTGGGTGAAAATCGTGCAAGTAGTCAATTTATTTGTTTCTTTTCTCCATGATGGGATTTCGCTTCATGTAAGCACCAAATTGTGACTACAGTGGATCTTGAATCTTATATGAGTTGACACACACTACTCCCATTTTGTCTGTTCGATTCTTGTTTCAGTATGCAAAAAGATCCAGTGTATTCGGAGGACAAACTAGTGTCTGGTGGAGTTATTGAAGCGATACCTTTGTCTGATGAGGAAATTGCTCCAAATGCCTCTGGAGTACAAAGAAGACAAGTCTGCAGGGAGGAGATAACTGCTAATCATCAGGGTGAAACTAAGACTTTAATCCTTTTTGAGGATGTGGATACCGCTCTTTGTGAAGACCGTGGTTTTGTCTCTACCATTCAACAACTTGCAGAGACTGCAAAGCGACCCATGATACTAACTAGCAACAGTAAGGGGGTTAACTGGTTGAAATACTATATTTTGTTAAACTTTGTTTCACAAATTAAGTATTATTCCTCGATGTGATAGGTGACAATCCGGTGCTCCCAAACAATTTGGATCGGCTACAGTTGGGCTTTGTGAAGCCATCTTTGGAGGAGCTCCTTGGACTTGGGCACATGGTACAGTTTATTTTGCTAGTTTCTCGCTGATATCTATCTTTATCTGGCAAATCAAATAAATGTCCTTCCAGGTTTGTGCTAGAGAACAAGTTAAAATCCACCCAATGCTGGTAGAGCGGTTTGTAGATCATTGTCATGGAGATATTCGTAAAACTATCATGTATCTCCAGTTCTGGTGTCAAGGTCAAACTTTGGAGAAAGGTAATTCACCAAATATCAACAAGTTAATGCATGCTTCAAGATAGTTGATTGCGTGAATAATATTTGCCATAGCAGATGAGAATGCCAACTGAAAAAGTTCTTGTCAAGCAAAAATTCTAAAGCTTCATGTTATTTTGTAAAGTGAATCTTCTAAAACCAGTGCATTCATCTTACTGCTAATGACAAAATCATTGATAACCGCTATTTGCATATAGAGCAGGTTGACATAAAAATTTATCATATGATCTGCTTAGGATCTTGCTTAAGGCTAATTTTGGCAAATCAAAACTTCAAGCCTTTTATTATTGATGAAACTTTACATATCTTGGAATGCAATGAGAAAAGGAAATGATGTAGATACAAGGGGGCAACAACAAGATGTAAATATAGAGATAAAATCTTGGAAGAGAACCGAATAATAATAGGAAATTTAGACCTTTCTAAGAATATTAAACACAAACTTGAGGGTAGGACCCAAATCTTTGCTTGTGGATCAAAGAACAAATCATCGAACTAAGGAGGATTCAACCCATAAAGAAACACACCTCTATGGATTGAAGACAAGTTAACTAGAAGAGATAAGGTTGGTTTTAATCCTCTGAAGGGATGTTCATTCATCAATTGCCAAAATCTAATGGTTTAATACAGATAAAGGAAGGTAAAAAGAAATCAGTAAGTAGGAACAATCTATCTCCATATCTGAACAGCTCTCGTTCTTCACAAGGTGATGAGAAGTTATGACTAAATTGAATCTACCACGTGTGTTTTCTTCACCCTAAAGTTTCTCTTGACCCATTTAATTCCATGATGTTCTTTTGCTATGACCAGGTGATGACCTTCAGCTACAATATAGTCCTCTTCAGTTTGATCTAGATGCTGGTCATCTGCTACTACGGAAAATTATCCCTTGGGATGATATCCCATCTCCGCTATCCGAACTCGTGGATGAGGAGATAACTAAGTCGATGAGGGTAGAAGAAGAATTCTACTGGATGAACGAGAAAGCTGAGGAAGACGAGCTAAATAATATTACAGAAAAGAACAATTCTAGGAATCACGATATGGGTGCAAACAATGTTAATGGAAAAAAGGACGCGATGTTGAGCTTGCTCTACTCATTTCAGGATCACAATGAGTGTACTGTGTTTGGTACTAACTCAGAATTTTCTGATGCCTCTGAATCACCAATTGCATTCACTCGAAGAAATACGCTGAGAAAACTTGATAGAGTCATGTCTTCAGATTCTGAGGAGGAATGCAGCAGAGTTCCCTTGTCTTTAGATCAACCTGATAGCATAAATGAAGAGATTGAAACAGCATGCAGTTCTCCCTCCCATTTTTCAGCCACTGAAATCTCCTGCAGTTTATCAACAGAGAATCTTCATTTCAAAGCAAAAAGGTTGAAAAGAAATTACTTGGAGACAACGGATTATTCTACTGTGAATGTCGTAACCAAGTCTGTAAACGTTTCCTGTGTGCCAGAGTCATCATTCATCCCTGAGACTCAGCTTACTACTGGTTCAGAATTAATTTCAAGTATAGAGTCATATAATGATATTGATGTCAAAGTTGAGGCAAATTATTGTAGCAATCTGTCCCTTCCAAGTGTGTATCCGCTCAAGGTTGAGAAACTTGAAGAAACTGTTCTTCTATCTTCCGAGTATCAGGAGTTGCAGGGTTGTAGTTCTGATCGAATGACAAAATCCATTCCTGGAGAGTTCGTGGAGCATTTTAACGGACAATGCATGGAGGATGTTCCGAATGGATATCGAGTGCTGGATGAGTGTAGCCGCATGGACTTCAGTAAAGGTTCTGCACCCTTTAAGACTACTGTGCAGCTTAACCTGAATACTTCTGTACAAGAAACATGGAGAAGACTTCGTGAAGGTTACCTGGACCTGAAACAGTATATCACCCCGGAGCAGAAAGAATCTTCTCAGATTCTTAATGTTGCTCATGAAATGAGTGATTTAATTTCAGTGGCTGATTTATTACTTACTGACTGCAAATACCTCTTACATGTAAGTAGTTTATTAGATACAGATGTTACCTTTTTGTTACTGCAAGTGCAGTTTTTGATGCTTGTGAATGCTCATCCAGGATTCTTTGGAGCCTTCAATGATCCCTATCAAAGAATCACATTCGTATAACTGGCATGAAGACCAGTTGAATATGTTTTCAATTTTTGCTCAACATGGAGTTTGCTTTTTTGCGAAAGAAATTGCTTCTCTCAGACCAAGCACCTCATCAGTATATGGGGTGGATTTGACCTGGGAGATGTTGGCATCTGCAAACAGTACAATGGCTCTGGGAAAGATGGTTGGACTGAGTAGGGGAAAACATGAGGGCATGCATTTAAGGCTTCCGAGAATTTGTCATCCCTTCAGAAGGTATCGGACCATATGCTCCTCTTCCCTTTTATTTTTGCTTATAAATAGCTTGTCCTAAGTAGTTGTGCTTCTTCCAAGTAAATTGCATATAAAATCCCTCTCTAACTTTAGATGTATCTATTGCTTGTTACTGCTTAGACATGTTCAGCTTGGGGTTTATACCCACAAATGTTCAATCTGTTACTGTAGAGTTGTATGCTGTTCAAAAAGAGAGTGCAGGAAGAAACATGTACAAACCCCTAAAAGAGGACAAGAATTAGAGAACTAT
>JACEIK010002569.1:157183-192533 GCA_018107945.1 Datura stramonium
GTACAACAGTCTGTGTGGGAGGAGCAGTGAAGAGGAATTTGTGGAACAATGCATCAACACATTGGACTGCTTGACAATAGGAGTAAGGAAGCAAAGCAAAGGCATGGGAGGATACCTTATCAGCACTAGATGGCAGAAGAATTTCTGGCTCTTGGCCTAGTTTTAATTTAGTTTAGGAATTAATATCACTCACTATAATATGGATAATAATTTGTGCAGAGAGCTTTCAGCATTCCCTTATTTTTTTACTCTTGTGGTCTGTAATTTTATATATATCTAAATGCTAACTGGGAACTTGTTATTTGTGCTAAATGCATGCCTGTTTGGTAAACAGATAAATTTTCTCTCTCTAATTAGTTGACTACTTGTCTAGCAATGGCATTACTTGAGGCAAAATATAGAGAGATTGATATTTTCAGGTGAAGAGAAAAGGGCATCTAATTTTCAAAATTCTGGGTAAAAAGGGTCTGCTGGTTTCTTTTAAAAAGTTCATTTAGTATATTATTGGCCATTTAACACATAAATAAATTATTTTGGGGCTTGTTTTGGAGATTTGGACATTTAGTACCAAGATTTTCACAGTTTTTCATGATAATAGCCAGGTATTAATATTATGGCCATAACAACTTCTTTTTAAAACTCTTTATTGCTTCTTTGCTTATTGCACCATTAATAAATCTACTTATAATCACTACTACATGTTTTCATACGATATCCCATTCCTTACCTACTCATTACTCATATTTTACTAATGAGTCATTACCCCATGTTCACATTTACCCTTTAAACTTCCATTGCCCCCTAATTATTTTCTATTATATGGAAGATTTTTACACCTTTTAAGTAAAGAGTCATTCCTCATTGCCCCTAATGAACATGACATGATTTGTCCGGGCCAAGAGTTAGCATGTTGCTCGTTTTGGTATATGGGCTAGTCAAGTTCGAATCAAGTCAAAAGTCGTTCAGACTTAATTCATAAAGAGTAGCCCAAGAACATTGATCGACATCGGGTCATTAGCAGGAGTGTCCCTAATTTGAGGCTGACTTTATTTTTTATCTGTCAAATTTTTAATTTTTAATTTTTATTCTCAAGTACTTTTAAATAATAAAAAACGCAGCCAAAATACCCCTAATGTTATAAAAAAGAAATTGTTAATACTGGTAAGACATAACTTGTGCCTTTGGATATAAGTCCATTTTAGAATATTATGCCTTAAGAAGTTCATACACTAAATTTGTGCCTTAGAGCTTGGGCATAAGTTCAATATAACTTCAATAGCATGAACTTCTTAAAGCAAAAAAATCTGCTCGCACTTACTAGGAGTTCCTCATTGAAGACTAACAATTGCAATGATCTATCCCCATCACGATGAAATTTCAAAGATTATCTGGGCCTATCGGCCAAGGTATAAACTCGTTGAATACATCAGTGTAGCGCGTGTGGCCCAGAACATCTAAGGGCATCACATACCTGTTATTGCCTCAAACTTCCGCGGCCTAAACGGCCGTAGTCCCTCCAAGAAGCTGGCCGCGAAGGGATACAAGGGATAATCGGTGCCTTGAGATTAGATTCGTCTAGCGAATTACATAGCCCTAAACTTATGTCTGAAAACAAATATTTTCTATAAGAGGTTTGCCTAACGAAATTAGATCATAGTTAAGAGTATTTTGGACAACAAATTTTCATTAAATGAGCATTAAAGACAAAAATTAAAGATTACTCAAAATAAAGAGCAGTCCGTGCAAAAACTACTTGAAGTTGAGGTCGTTTGATGCTCAGCAAAATTTAAGTAGAGCATAAACTATTTTCTTAAACTATCTGCAAATTTTGCTTTCTTTTACAATAATCCTTGATACCTTTGCAGTACTAACTGAAAAGGCATTATATCTATGCAACTGCAAGATTGCATACACATTTATATAAAAGAAAGAAAGGTATCAACATGGACTTAGCAGTTCTGGAGGTGTAAACACACACACCCTAGGGCTTGAAAAACAACCACCATTGTTATAATTTTGCTTCCCTTGATTCCCATGCAAACTAGCACCCCCATAAGAAATCACATAAAAGTTGGTTTTCAATATCTGTTGGAGAGACAGACTAAGACCGTTTTCAAGGTGTACACTAGGAAAAAAAAAATGATTGCAGAACGAGATCTTCACTATTTCCCATGGCACATCTTGAATGGAAGAACTACTTTACAAAGATAAATACAGTAAAAGCTGTAGGCGAAATAACAACCCCAATACTAGCTAAAAGATTTGGTATCGGAAGTGTCTAAATGGTACATTAGATAAAACTGAAAGAATCATTTCTGTGTAATTATCTTCTATAGGCAAACCAAATCTAAGCCAATTGGGAGCAGGGGATGAAGGGATAAATGAGTTAAATACGAGATTCAGAATTTAATTTACCTAAACAGTAATTAGACAACAACAAACGATTCGTTTCTTCTAATACTTCTCTTCTATACCAAACTTTTAGCCGGTTTATGTTTCAAGTACACCTGGCATTAAACTTTATCCTCTAACTTCTCGTTTACTAGAGGGACAAACTCCATACTTTTTCTTGGGGTCCGAGGTGTACGGGGAGTGCCTGGTGCTTGTTGTGAGAGCATATGCCTCACGTACCCATAGAATGTACATCCTACAAGCGTTATTGCACATCCAACGGCATTCATCATTGATATTGGGTTTCGAAAGATAAGCCATGAACAAGTTACAGCAACTGCAACCTGCAAAGGTACGAAATCCAAAGAAATTTTAAGTGAAAATCAATAATATTGATTTAAAAATAGTTTTCCTATCAATTGCAGAACTTTATAAATAAGGAAACGTCACATCTAGATGCTGTGACTTTAATAAGGCATATAGTGATATCATAAACAGAAGCGGACAAGTTAGGTGGATAGTGTTTGAAATGGTTCAATTTTAGCTGTGCACTCATACAAAATTGTTTGTATTGTCTTATTTCACCTGCAATCAAGGCTATCTCAACATTAGCTTAATTTGAGAACATCAATCCATAATTTCAACTTTCATAGGTTGAAGTAGTGAATTTTTAGTTTGTCAACATCTGATTAAGTGTTGAGATCAGTTAAAAGCAAAATCCTATCAGATATGCTCATATGGTCGCTGAGATAATTTTGGCACATGTATACAATGCATATGTGTCTGGATGAGATCCATAAATTCATGTTGTTTAACAATGTTAAGGCACCAAACCACTGAAATGCAATTGAACACGGGTATTGTCAAAAGTGCGCTTTACTCAAATATGCTCACATTGGTCGCTGAGATAATTTTGGCACATGTATACAATGCATATCTGTCATGTTGCTTAAGAATGTTAAGGAACCAAAGCACCGAAATGCAATTGAGCACCGGTGTTGTCAAAGGTGCACTTAAGCGCGCTTAGGCCCTGAAGCAACGCTCAAAACGTGTGCTTCAATGTTGTCATCAAGGTTCTAAGGCATATTTTTTCTTGCCAATGAGTCTTTTTTGAAGAGGCGACGCCAAACAATTGATATTTCACTTTGCACTATTTTTTTCTCAATTTCTTTATTTATATATTTGTCATTCATGCATATAATTATTAGTCTTGGACTAAACCTATTTGTATTTTTTCTCCCTTTGCGTCTTTTTTAATTAAAGCCCACGCTTTATTTGCACTTAAAGCCCCAACGGATCTTAGAGCTCTTTTGCGTTTTTTGCTTTTGATAATACTGATTGAACATGCCAAATCAAATGAGATAACATATAAAGATTATTAGAAGTGTAAATTCACGGGCCATAAAATTGTTGGCTCTGGTTATGCATGAATACCAGAAAATATATACAACAATTATTTTCATAGAAGAAACTAACCATAAGCATTAATAAATAAACTAAGAGCATAGCCCGTACCTTAAGGTTTCCAGCAACATTAAAGGTGACTGCTGTGGTAGAGTGGATGACGTAGAAGATAGAGAAATTGAGGCAAAAGGCCAGCACACCAGAGCCAAAAATAATAAAGAAGGATGAAAGAAGTGGGGGATCCGTCTGCAACCATGCCACTATTCCAGAGCCTTCCAGTAGCAAGGCTGGTAACGCTAAGATCATTGTGGCAAAAGGCGCCATATAGTATACCGTGTTTATGCTACAAAACATAAAAGTAAATCAACATTCGTGTAAAAACAAAGTTGCCATAATTAAGAGCGGTGTCCAAAATAATATGATAATTTTGTTGATTACGAACACATATACAACTTTATCTCAGGAGCCAACTTTATTCTTTCTCTTTTGTTGTTGTTGATAGGTAAATGCAAATTTTGATTCATTGAGAAATAACTGTTATTTTTGCGAGCCACATGATATGATGTCACAACAAGGAAATTAAGGAAAAGAAATGTAAACGGAGGTTTTGATTTAGTGCTTCTTTCTCATAGGTTCGGGTAGACGAGTGTTTAGGTTTAGAAGCATATCCCTATATCCCATTTGAATAAAAATATGAAATTTGAAATAAACTATCACGATGGAAATATATTATTACATAATTTGGCTCCAATTGCAAAAATGGAAGCTTTCGAACATTTGTATGCGGAACTAGAGAATAAAGACAGGGATAGGAAGTTGTACATGCTAGCCAAGGCAAGAGAGAGAAAGGCTCGAGACATGAACCAAATAAAGTGCATCAAAGACAACGAAGGTAACATATTGGTGGAGTAGGCACTCATTAGATAGAGATGACATACTTCCATAAACTCTTGAATGAAGAGGGGGACGGACATTGTGAGGTGATTAGGAGCACACAGAGAGTCGTTAGGATTTTCGATATTGTAGGTATATAAAGGTTGAGGAGGGTAACGGTGCTATTCGTAGTTATGAGCAAGGGAAAAATGACTGGGCCAAATGAGATCCCGGTGGAATTCTAGACGAGCATAGATACGGCGGGATTGGAGTGGCAAACTAGAGTATTTAATGTCATTTTCAAGTTGACAAGAATGCCAGAAGAATGGAGATGGAGTACAATGAAGTCATTGTATAAGAACAAGGGAGATATTCAAAATTGCAACAACTATAGGGGATCAAGCTGCTAAGCCACACTATAAAAATTTGTGAGAGTGATGGAGATAATTTCTCTGATCATGTCTTGCAAATTTTTATCCCAAGTTATTTAACTCTAAATTAAGGCCTAAAGTGGTCATAGAACCTATATCTTTGGTTCGAATCCAGATAAGAGGGATTAAGATCGTCTCCTCCTCTTTAGCTTGTTCACTATTTTGTGATGATATGCCAAGGTAAACCATCAACAAGGTGATGAACCCTGCAGAAGAATTATCAAATTTAACTCTTCTTTCATGGTGACAATAAAACAAGCAGGAACCATAGGAATCCCCACCTAGACTGAAGGTATTTCCCGTGGAAAAGGAAGTTACAACTGGTTGTAGACTGTCCCCTCAACCAAACTTTCCTAGCAAAATAAGGGGGAAAAGTGTGTATATAAGAGAGCGGGAGGTGGGTTACTACCTGTCAAATTTGTAACCATGCAGTAGAGACTCTGCAAGGATAGTCTTTGTGGATGTAGCCAGACAACCAAATAAGGCAGCACAAAATCCAAACATGTTGAAACTTAGCTCTGTGATGGAGGTGAGGAGAATTCCTCCAACAATAGGTATCAAAGAAGCCCAAATCCGCAAGTCAAAGTGCTTGCTCCAAACTAGCCACTGCAAAATAACTGTTTCAAAGACATGGCAGTCAGATGTCCTCCATTGTTAAAGGAGAAAGAATTGGAAAAGCAGCACAATGAGATGAAAAAGTTTGTCAGTCGTTAAAGACACAGATATTCACTAATCCATATCCCAAAACATATAAACACACAGGTGAAGATAAGCTCATTAAGAATTGCTGAAATATTTTGTTGTGTGCTATTACATCTTTCGCAACAAGCTTGTCTCATAAATGTTTATTAATAAATAATAAAAGTTCTACCCAAGAGTCACCTGTAGTTGCAGGGGTGAATGACTTTATCGTTTGCATAAATGAAACAGGGATGTAGCGCAGGCTGACATTGCCCAGCACTATGTTGATACAAAACACAAACGACATTGGGAAAATCCTTCTCCAGCGATCCTCAGGGTCAACCACAATAAGAGGTTTAAGCTTTAGCACTTTAATCACCGTGTATGCACCAATAGCTGAGCAGATAAAGTGTATGCAAGACACTGTCAAAGGAAATTTAAAATCCATTTTCTGCGAAGGATAAAAGATCAACATAGTATTAATTCTTTGTAATCATAGCTTCATACACTAAACAATGGAAGTGATAATAGAGATAACAATATCTCAAACAACAGAAAGATAATTGAGTAAGTACAAATTATTGAACATGTAAAACATGCACGATCTCTAACTACCTTGAGATGAAAATATTTGAATTTTATGTCACGACTTTCGGCATGGTTATTACAATGAGGAGCTTACGATTGAAACTGCTTTGGCATGTAGGAAATGTTCATGCAGGCTATACCTCTCTAAAATTATGTATTTCCATAACAAAACAGAAGTGGAAATATTCAGCGGAAGTATGCATTTATCACAGGAAATGCTTATTTTCAAGTCCTCCATACCTGATTAGATATGGTGCTTTTCAACAAGCAACACTATAAAAAGAAGGGGCAAGACCACAAGAAACCAACAGACTGCTGCAATAGAATTAGTACAGAGAGGGAGACTTCATAGTTGCATTCAGGACTACAAGATATCACAGCCTAAAACATAATCAGATCTAAATTCACCTTTGAGCCATTGGACGTCATTCTATAACACATCACCAGGAGACAGGTTCCAGGAGTATCATAATTACAGCAAAGCACATTCTTAAAATATTGATACTACAATAACATCAACTGAGTTGATGGTGTCAGCTACTATCAATTTAGGTCCATTTAAGACTCATAATTTAGGTTCTCTAACCTTAAAAATTTTCTATGTTTCTATACTGACTTACAAATACCCCAACCAGATTAATACTCTGACCAAATATTAGAGTAAGTGTGCCAACAAGACTAAGCTTAATCTTAACTAGTTGGTATCACCTATATAGATCTTCTTTTTCATTGTTCCTTATTTTTTGCTAAAGTCTGCATGGATTCGAAGAGATTTGTAAATCCTTCGAGACAACTTCCTTCAGGTTTAACCATCCTGATCTCACATTTACGAACTGGTGCATCTCGATATTTGCGTAGGACAAGATCAAACCATCTACAATGACATCTCTCATTTTATCTTTGATGTGCATTACTTACACCTTTTGTCGAATGCAATCAATTTTTATCTTGTCTAATCTTGTATGACCGAACATCAGCATCTCTACTACGCCATCTTATGGACATGTTGGACCTTAGAGGCCCAGCATTCTATTTCAAAAATTTGTTAATATACCCGTAGCTATTCTAACCATCCATTGACGAAGCAAGCACGTAAAGTTTTGTTAAAGAAAAAGCAATAAAGCAAACAATAACTTTAGGCAAGAAAATGCCTTTCACGTTGACTTGAGATTGTCTCAAGAACCGATTTCATTCTGAGCTCCATTGTAGAATTCGGACCTAAGCATTAAGTAAGAAGTGATGGGAACAACATTATGCGTTCTTCAATGAGGGGATGAAGTTTATGGATGTGATGGCAGGAAGTTCACTCCGTGACTCTACCATGCTTATTCCTTAAAGAGGATCAGATGTTTATATTTCATTCCAGGGGAATATGGTATATTTGATACATTTTTATGCGACTCTTTTGGTGCTAAGCTCGAAAGTGTAGCTAATACAATATTTAAACAATTCTCTAAATCAAGTGTGATAAATGTCAACTCTTAAGGACACTCAATCCTATCAGTCCCTATGGGATGTTACAATGCGTTTTTCCTTCTTTACCGCTTTAATCCTAGTCATGGTAAAATTCTAAGTTGCTTGGACTCGAGCGGGGGTATCCGATACGGGTGTAGATCTAGAGGTCGGATCCTTCATGGTCTAAATCTTAAGATTCGGGATATGGATCCAAGTATGGATACGGGTGCGGGGATTCAACTAAAAATAATTCAAATATCTAAAAATAGAGTTATAAAACCTAGATTATGAGATATTATGTGGAAAACTTGAGGAGAAAATATTAAGCAAGAGAAGAATCGCAGGACGGAGATAAAAGAAAAATTGACATAGAAATTTCTATATACAAGTTATTCCATTTTCTTCAATTTCACCTTAGCTTTTGTTTCGATTACAAAAATCATTAAATATGTTCGAATTTCTCGATCAATTTGGTCAAAGTACCCAGTCCCGATTGACGGTCCAGTGCGGATCCCACACCCACGTCGCGTGGACAGTGCTGACAGAAAGTGAAAGAAGTCCGAGGCTTAGGTAAAATTATATACTACATTCAAGCATAGATCTACCATTAAATACTACTCCCTCTTTTGTCTCAAAATATTAGTAGTCCTTACTAAAAATATTTATCTCAAAATATACGTCATTTAGAAGTTCAAGATAAAATTACTTTATTTATAAATTTTTTTACCATTAGTAATTATTCTTGAAGACTATAAACACCACAATTATGACACATAAGTAGAGTAAATATTCAATAAGAAGAGTTGCCATCTTAAGATATAAATAAGGTAAAATAGTAAACACCCCTCTAATTAATGTTTTCTAAAGGGACGTATAAATGGCTCACAACCAAGTATTTTGAGAAGGAGGAGTATTTGGAGTCTGGTCTTGAATTAATACTTCTTTTATTTACCTCACCTCCTCTAATATTCATCTAGAGAGACGGATCGCTGCTTCCAAGTAGAAACTTACATATAAGGATCAACAAGGTGGACTTTTCATTTCTCGCTACCACCCATCAGCCATCATTCAATCAAATTTGTTAATAAATAAATTTTAGATCCACCACACAAGAATCTAATTCTGCTGAGGGTGCTCATCAACCTAAAATTGGCCGCACTTGAAATAGAGAAAGTGAGTTCATTCCGGTGATACAAACGACAATAGAAAAGAATAACTTGTTTTGTAGCTAAAAGAAGAAGTGATAAACTTCCAAATCTTGTCCTGAACTTTGTTCAACAAAAGACATCCAGATAAAACATAAGCTAGCTCAGTTATTTCTCCACAGACAAAGACAAATTGCCAGCAAGGATCGTTGCTATAATTTTGCGTGTTTTGAACACCAAGGTACAGCCCAAACTAAAAAAACCACTCTTCAGTTCATGTCTCGCCACATGGTTAATTGCATTGTTGACATCAATATTCCAATGAGGAGGTAGCAAATTGTAACTTGAAAATTACTGCCGCAAGTGAATATGATTCGCATGCAAATACAAACAAATACGAAGCGGCATAAGGAAATTAGAGACCGTAGGCTAACAAAAAGTAAACTGTGGCCGAAAAAGAGAAAAATTAACGAAGTGCAAGTATGATAGAACATCAGAAGAAATCCATCCATGACAAAAAGGAATTGAATAAACTAGATGTGAAGAGAGGGATACAACTGACCTGAAGAATCCACTTATTCATGATAACAGTGACATTAAAACCCCACCATTGAAGAATGGCCAGTACGGATCGAATCACAGTCCACTGACACAACCTGCTTTCCTCCATTTCTCCCTTAACGCACTTCTGCTCTTTCACTAACTCTCTCCTCTATAGCATCAAACAATGAAGATCTAGAAGAACAAACCCAACACAAATTTAAATCTGGGAGTATTATTAGTATTTAAATATAGAGAAAGAGAGAAGAAAGAGACAGTGGTAAGCTATGCTGAAGGCATAATTCGCTTGTGAGTTGTGATTCCTCAAACAATAAAGTGAGAACTCAGACAAAGGGAGGGGGTGTGATTTTGTTTGTTTTCTGGGTAATATAACAATAATACTACTTACTTTTAACATTCTCTGCTTGGAATTGCGAAAATTAATAAATGAGGAATCGGATCTCTCCACAAATATTACTAAATGAGTACTCAAATGTTTACTATTTTCCAAATAAGCTTATGTGTAATGTGCTCATTTTTGGCTTTTCAACATGGAATCCAATTTAGTTTAATTTTATTAAATTTACTATTACATCTTTTAAGTATATTTGTAGGTTCCTCTATATATTTATAATTGTACCAAATAGACTAAAGGTATAATTTTATATTTTATAAAGAAAATTATCCAATCAAATAAATTTATGTATAAAAATATTTATTTTTTATTATTGAAAATTAAACTTCAAAAAAGAAAATTAAATGATTGTTTAACATATTAATTTTTAAAAAAACAAAAAAAATAAAATATTTTTTCAATTAAACACGCCCCATTATACCCTACTTTTGAAATTAAATTCGTTACATAGTAAACTATAAAGTTATGTTTTCTCCTTCTTTTTTCGTTGCTATCATTGTGATAACAGATCTGTATTTTGTCAAAAAAATTCAATGATACTACACGTTTTGCATTACAGTTAACAACTCATAATCATTTTAAATAGAACAATATTAATATGCTTTTGATAAAAGTGCATTGATAGTGTAAACGTATTACAATATTTGCCCACAATAAAAAGATTTAAACTTGATTTCCTTTACTTTTCTTAGTTTTGACCGTTTCCTTAATGATGAATATTCTCACTTTATTAGTTGGTTTAGAAAGCTTGATTAATTTTGATGAAATTAAATGTCTATGAATGTAGTGATCAACTCAAATTCAAATTTTTGAAACCCAAAAAGGAATCAAAACTCAGAAAATTTTCCCAAAGATTTTCAAAACTAATTTTTAGAAAATAAAGCCAAACTAAGTACCATAAACTTTTAATTATTTTTTCACCTTAAGTATTTCCCTCAAGTTATTTCTATTACTATTTGGTAAACCCATTTATTATTCTAATCGAGCTTTAGAAATGAAAAGAAAAAGAACAACTCTTGTAAAGCGTTTCTTTTTAATGCGTCTTACACGTGTGTCGGATTCAAAAACGGATATGGATGAAAAATAAACAATTCGGTAAACCTATTTTAAAATTTCAAATAAAAGGACTTTAATTCCTTTCCAAGTGAATTTTCTCTCTTTCACTTCCCATTTTGTAAGAATTCTTTTAAATTTGTTGTCCAAAATTAAGCGTAATGTGACAGTGTAACTGCCTTCTCACGCCATCGGGCCTCTTTAGTGGCAGAGCGCGCACACACACACAGCCACGCCATATTGCACGCCTGTAGGTACTAATAACGTGGAGAATTGGGCACGCCCCCTCTATATAAACACTCTTTAAACTTAACTTGTACTATTGTGGCAGCATTTTAACTTTTTCGATTTCTTGGCCTCAAATTTAGGTGCAATGGCATGTTCATTTCTATAACTTTCTTATAGGAGTATTACTTACCTGTTCTTTTTAATTACGAATAAGATTTTGTATAATTCTTAGAAAAATTTACCTAGTATGATTTGAAAATAATATATTCTTTGTTAATTCTTTAATTTTGTCTATTTATATATCTCTTAATCCTAAGAATAAAGTTGAAAAAATGTGTGTTAATTCTCTTTTAAATGTTATTATATTAATAAATATTTGAGAATAACTATTTAATATCACGTGATAAGTAAAGGGAAGCGGAGGGTACTCTTTTACTCTTATTTGATTTTCTTACTTGAAATGAAATTTGGTTTAAATAGAATGTCCTTGAGTTACGAATTATTCTTGTGTAGATAAATTGGAGGTGTTTTATGTACTTATGATTAAAATTCTTTGACTTTGAAATAGTTTTATTGTTTTTAATTTTGGGAAACTTGTTTATAATCAGTTTGTGATGTTTCCGTTTTGGTAGATTTGCATACTTGGCCATTATGGTTGGTGAATTGTAACGGGATATAGTAATAACTAATTGTCATCATACTAAAAGTTAAATTCTTTGGTTGTAGTATTATTTTGAAGCTTGGGTGAGATAAGTTGAGGCTTACTTGTTTTAAGATGCTTTCTCTATATGTTTACATGTAAATTATATGTAAATATGGGTTCATATTTGCGGAGGACGAGCGGGAGTCCCGCGAAACTCTTCATACTTTATAGATTGGATTTAAATTGCATATGATGTACATTAATTTATAAATATTTCTCTGCTTGCATTTGCGTTATGTGTTCAGCGTATTTGCTTGAGCGATAAATAAAATGGCAAATTTCATATCACTTACTTCCATATCATAAATTGGTCTTTAGAAAATATATTGAAAATGACTATAGATAATAATGAGGAGTAAGAAATTCGGAACTAAATGATAAATTATGTATTAATTCTCTAAAATGAATAGAAGTAAAATTAGACATTTATTTTATTATAGTGTGAACAAGTAGAAATGGACATCTATTTTTAATTTTTAGTACAGTGAACCAAGGAAATAACGATGTTGACATAAAAAATTTAATTAGAGAAAATTGTTAAAATAGTAATTGAAATGGAGATTTCATAAGTTTGAAGACTTGAAATTGCTATTTGGTTTTAAATGATTTATGTTCACTAATGCTTATATTTAATTTTCAAGAGCTAAAATCAGAACAATATGGCAGTTGTTTGAATATTTAGAGTTTTAAATTCTCACTTGATAAATGCTTTAATACATTTAAGAAAATGTTTTATGACTGATTTTGTTTTAAATGATTTGAATTGGGTGTAGGCGTTATGATTTGCTAAAATAGATCCTTTGAGGCTATGAATGAGACTATAAATCTATTTTTGAAATATTTAAATATTTTTGAAAGTTACTTACTAGTAGAAACAATGAAGAGTGATTTGAATATTGTGTTCCTTATCCCATGCGACTACACATGTCGATATAGGATGCATTTTAATATTAATATGAAGTTCGCAGGATAAAGTCCCCTGCCTATAGAAATTGCTTGATAATTACTAGAGGTAATAAGGTTAAATTGTGTCATATATCCACTAATAGAGAGTCGCACAGGTCAAATACTTATTGCAAAGTTGACCACCTATTGTTGATTAATATTATGTCGATATCGATATAATATTTCAATAAAATATAAATAATAAACAAATTAAAAACTAAAAAAAAAGCTAAAATTAAGCTTAGTTGAAATAAACATTAGAATTCAAACTTAAAAAAAAAAATTTATGATTTTTTTAAAAATTCACGTATGAGTATAAACTTGGAATTTACTATTAAAAATCTACAAGCTAAAGTTGATTTGATAGTATTTTTATTTCAAATATTGAAAATGTGATTCGTTTTAAGTTTTATTTTATTTAATTTTATATCAAATGTTGTTGCATTGATTTTTAATAAAATTCAGTTTTAATTTTTGGTTAGAGAGGAGTCAATGATACTTATTAGATATTGTGATAATATATTTAATTATTTTTTTAGCCTCTCTATATTTTTGTATTTCAGAATAATGTATGACACGTGATAAGCGAACAAGGTTAGTGTGACTCTCTTTCCAATGTATGTGTTGATGCACCACCTTTGTTATGTGGTACCTAATATGTTCTTTTCTCATTTTGATTTCAGGATCATCCCAAGTATTTAGTTCTATTCTTTATTATAGAGGTTCCCAAACATAAAATGATAGTAGTTTGTTTTAATTTCATAATTGATATGAAATGCTCACGGAATGATTTTGAATTTAAAAAATATTTCGCAGTTGACTTTGATAACTAATATAGATTTTGGCCAAGCTTTACAGCGGTTAATTTAGTTTTCATGCATGATTACGATGCATCGATAGGATATGCATTAGTCATCATGGATATGAAGACCATCGACTAGATCTACGAGTACTTTGAAGACCTTAGAAGATCAATGAAGCATGGAAGGTCTACAACATACTAAAGAAGAAATTTAAGCAAGAGGTAAACTCACGGTTTAAATAGCCATTGGCTGAACAAATTAATTTTCTTGTTTTCCTTCTTTTTAGCTCAAGGGTATAATTATACCAGTTAGCATTTACCTACTATTATAAATAGGAGAAACTAGGGTTTATTTCATTGGTTGATTTTTGAACATTGAAATTTACATGCTCCCGGGCTTAGGACATCGAGATTTACAAGAATGTATTGAATATATAAGGCGACACAAAGAGACAAAATGCGAGGTAACAAGAGGGAATGAAAGATACCAACAAGTATCAATAGAGCAATTTGGCACACCAACAGCACAGCCCAGTCAGGGCCCCAGCACAATATTAATCTCGGTCACTTCCTGTGCCTAACCAATACACATCTTAGCGAGAACAAATAAAATACAACAACACAATATATATCTATACACAATCATATCATGTTGGAAAGCGTTCACAAACTTCCTGAGGCAATCAATATTTCACAGTATGTCCATCGCAGAAAATGGTCATGGGGACACCTTGGGCGCCAGAATAGCCATGGTGGCAGTCACGAGATTTGAAAGTAGCCTCCCAAAGCATCACAACAACATTATATGCAAACATATCAACATATTAATATATATACAACTACAAATCAACTAACGGCTTCCCTCGAGTCTTACAATACGACCGAGTATGGGTTCCGCTGAGCCCTCCCTGCAAACATTATCCAAGAAAACCCCACAATGATATTAAAAAATCGAATATAGTCTTACGGCTCTATGCCACCACAAAATAGAATCCCAACAAGAGAATAATATACCGATCAAAACACAAAATAACCAGCAACGTCTGCGACAATATGGATTTTATGGAAAACATGCCAAAAGAGGATGGAGCGACCACTAACAAACCTTATAGTTGATGACCAAGAATCTAGACGAAACTTTACTTCTTTAGGCACCACAATATTTCCACGAACAACAAATCAACACCACGCCACAACACAACAATTAAATTGACAAGATAGGAAATCTGGTGAAAACATTAAGATTTATAAGTGATTCTAGATAAAACACAACAAACATGAGCCAAATGATGGGATCGATAATCTAACCTCGAAATGAACTTGGATGCTTGATTTTCTCAAGATAATCAAGAACACAGGGAATATATAGGAGAGGGTTTTCACCTTCTAAGTTACGGAAAAATGAGTTTCGTCTATGTCGACCCGAGAATTGTATGTATATAGGATGCACGCCTTGTCACATTACCGCGACGTAAGCCGCACGGTGTGGTGCGTTGCGATAGAAAGAGCATCTCCTTGCCATTTCAATTTTATAGTCATTTGATTCTCCGCACACCAGTCTGAGCCCTCGGCCTTCTGAATGTAACGCGTATCCGTAAAGTGAACTTGCGTATCTGAAATCTAGTGATAAAATCGGTGTATATCGTATAACATCCTAAAAGTTTCTAAAATCTTATCCTAGACTTGGTAGAAACCATGAGAAAAATTTAAACTTCCCGCGAAATGAGTCATGACAACCCGTCACAGCCAGACCATGAGTACCGTGGGATAGATAGAGTAATTGAAAAATCACGCGCTTCATGTTTGATGTAGACTCAAGTAGCAGTCGTTGCTAGAATTAGTGAGTCATTAATAGTGATCTTTGTTAGAAGTAGCCTGAACAAAGTATTGAAACTCAATAATTTTCTTCCACACGATACCCTGCAGTCAACTAACGACACATCACACCAAGTAATGGCTAGTAATATCTAGGATTTATGAGTTGAGATTCGAGAGAATGTGCGGCTAGTCACTTGTGACCATGGGCCCGGTGACCACAAGTCGTGGTATGATGGCACGACTCATCTTATCAAGTCGTGAGATGAGATCAGAGACTAGACAAAAGTTTCCCCGGTGACCACAGTAACGGGACGGCTTCGTGGTATGCAGCCGATGGATCGTCTGTCTGTCCCATTGTGAGGGAATCATGGTTTTGAGTAGCGGGCTCCGGCGACCCACGAGAGGTCACCATGAGTCATGATCATACCTAGCGACTCGTGGTGACGGCACAAGTAGATCCACGGTGAACGTTTTCAACCTATTTTTTAAGGTATTTTAGTCACTTTCCCTTTGTTTAACTTCTGCAAACTCGTTGTTTTGGGTTCTTTTAGAAAGGAACTAAAGGGTGTTAATCGCACTTTTACCTCTCATTCTCTCCTAGACCTTGAAGCGATTACATTGAAGACAACAAATCCTCTCAAGTCTAAGCTAGGGTTTTTCTCTAAGAGCTCTGATTAAAGGTTCTAGGCCCAAGGTTCTTACGTATTTCGGTATGTGGGGATTCAGCACGAGTTTCCTTCTACCATACATTGAAAGTTCTTAGAGAACTAGTAATTTCAATAATTCTTTGGGAAATCATGACTTAGGATTTTCATTGATGTATGATCTCCCTTATTTTTCTCAATGTTTCAAGGATTTTATGACGAGATTAATATTGTTTTCATGTTTTACTCTTAATTGCATAATGTAATCCAATGAACTTGATATTAGAATGATTTCAAAGATTTAGTCTATTACAGTAGTTTCTCGTTTAGCGCGCGTGTGCGTACGTATGTTGAGAGTTGTAAGAGTACGATGCATGCGAGAAGGGCTCGGAAGGGGAATGAGCATACGAACTGTTGTCGAGTGAAGCGGGAGGATGGGGCGGAGGCGGGGCATCGAGGCCCACGCTTGCTGCAGCCATGCAAATGGCCCGGACCCGGTGCATCGCCCGCGTCTCCCCTACCACCACACTCAAAATTATGTAAACCTCATTTCATGCTTAAATTAAATCATTGTCTTCCCAAAATAGGGCCCGAACGTGAGCGATATTTTCTTTGAATTTTCGCTAAATTACATCGTTAAACTCCATTCAAATCAAATTCATCTTGGAAAACAAGTTCTAGGCCTATGAGGAATGTTCCTACGTAGTTATTTCTTTAAATCTACTTTCCGGATTATGAGACCCCACGAGGTAAAAGTTGTAGAAATCACTTCTAATTGAGTCCTAAGAAAACACAAGTGATAGATAAGCATTTCTATTTAAACTTTGGAAATTTGTATGCTTTGGTTGAATTGGATAGAGTTTGAATTGTAGTTAATATGCTTAAGGTTATTGTTATTTGTATCGATTCCTAGTATTGAAAATAACTTTATTCTCTCAGTTTAAGGGTTGCAATTTGGAGGAATCAAACTTTAGGTTGGGCTTGGTTGGGTGAGCGAGTAATGAGTGAGAATCGTTAAGGTTAACCTCTTCAAGCAAATTATCACATTACATTATCGTTGTCACGTGACACATGCACTTGTAAGTTAGTTGCGGGCGTATGTGAGTTAGATGCTAGGTAGAATTTAAGACTAAAGTGTAGTACATTTATCGGGGTTGATCCCTCATATGACCTTCAGTTGATCAACTTCAAGGTTGCTAAATGTGGCATTGCCTAGATAGATCGCTTAGAGGAGCTATGTGATGTGCAGAAGGGGACTATATTTAGGCACAGAAATAGTATCCAAAATCCGTAGTATGTGGACTTCCTTTGTGTCCTGCGGCAGCTACGGCCCTCAGGTGAGCCTCGTGTGCCCAAAGGTGCGATCCACGGAGCCTAGGAAATAAACACGGTTATAGGAGCCTAGAGGGCTCGATTCTCGGACTCCAGAGTCAGTAGGTTGGCTATGATTACCTTTCGAATCATATTGATCATGTTAGGGGTATATAGATTGAGCCTTGCCGAGGGCTTATGGGAGTCGGAGTTAGGTTCTTGTTTATATATGTACTTCTAATTTGTATTTGATTGTGAGGCTATTCGAGTTTAACCCTTATCCTTCTTGTGATTACTTTCGGTTCTTACAGTAGCTTCTATTCGGCTTTTATTCTTGCCTTACATACTCGGTACATATTACGCCCACCTATAGGCGCACATACTTGCACACGAGTGTAGACGAGATGAGCCCCCGGGACCTCCTTAGTAGTCATCCATGGTTAGCAGATTAGTCAACTCTTCTTGGGGTTATCGATTTAGAAAAGGTTTGCTCTTTAGTTGTACAACTTTTGGGTAGGTGGAGACCTGTCCTGGCCACTATTCTACTCTTAGAGGCTTGCGGACTATAGTTCCTAGTTGTTGGTTGTTCTTGTTGTGTGGGGCCTATGTATATTATGTTTTGTGTGTTGGCCATGTAGGGCCTAACTTAGCTATTGGTCTTATCGGCTATAGTTTATATATAGCACTGTCTTCTTTTGTTATGACTTAGGCTTCTGACATGTGGTGGTTTGTCGGCTTGACATGAATCCTTTTATTATTGTGGGGAGTACTAGGTTAGCTATTTTTATGTAGGTTTGTTATATGACCAATCGGCGGTTGTGTTTACAACCGAGATATAGCCTATTTTTTTCTTGTTTTTAAGTTGCTTTGGCGGGAACTGGGGTATATGCCAGCTACCCTTGCAGCCCAGGTTCAGAGTGTGATACGTGCGATTCGCCTCCAAGGCGGGACAGAAACAAACTTGGTATCAAGCAACGTCATATCCTAGGGAAGTGTTTGCAAAGTTGTGTCTAGTAAAGTCTTATCTATATATGTATTGTGAACCACATTCTATAGGCAAGAGGCTACAAGGCATGATAACGTGGTTACCACCTGGTTTCCTCTATCAAGTCGTGTTATAGAGCTAAAGTTTGTATAGGATTGAGTTTCTATACTTACGTTATTTGGATTTTTCACCTCACCGAAAATATCGATGCATGACAAACTATGGATGGTCAGAGTTGGATACCGCGATGAGAGAGCACTGCGAGTGCCTGATCATATACGACCCGACACGAGGAGAGAAGAAGATATCACCTCGATCTCCCCGGCATTCCTCCGCCACCGGGAGCCCCTCGGGCGGCGGCGGGTACATCGGCGCCACTCCCGATTATCCCTATACCATCGAATCTGGGGTTGAAGTGCGGTTTATATGATGATGGCTGGGTGGTGTTTGTTCGGCGCTATGGTAACCACAGTGTTGTGGAATACATTGGGACCCAAAAGTTCGAGGTTCGTAGGTTTCTTTGCAGATCATCCACATGGTTATAGACTTGAGACCAAGGAGAGGATCCTCAAGACTTCCTAGATCAATTACAAGAATATTTAGGGTGATACATGCTATGTCCGCGAGTTAGTCGAGTTGGCGGTATTTCGGCTCACAGGCCTTAGAGGTTTTGTGATACGAGAGAGTTGGGAGAGGTCCAAAGGCAAAAACATACCCCCTCCTACTTGGTCCAGCTTTCGAAGGCTTTCATAGTCACTATTTGCCTCAAAGTGTAGACTAGTAGATCGGTTCTTACACCTAGGCGGGGGCGGGATAAGCAATGAAGTATCGATGAGGTTTGATTCTTTAGCGAATCTTTGCAAGCATTTGTGGGTACCATACCCGACCAAGGTATAACGATTCATCATGGGGCTTATTCTAGGAAGTATCTTGAAACCTATGTTACAACTACTTCGAAAACACACTGGACCATTTCCACTCAGGGCTTTCCAGGTATAGAAGGGATTAGGAAGCGTCGACATGAAATAGAGGCGAATCGGGGCTTCGACGACTTAGGAGGGCCGGGCCGCGACATGCGGGAATAATTTCGGGGGAGGGGATCATAGGCCAGCCACACAGACCCATGTGTGAGTAGAGGCGATGGAAGTCGGATTATCGCGGAAAGTTAGGTCCCGGCAAGAGTTTACGTCGGGTTCCCGGCCCGGCGGAGAGGGATTAGATCATAGCGAGCCCGTTATGCTTTGCGTTATATCTGCGGTTGTTGACATTTTAGGAGGTGTGAATGGCTCCTACGCACTATACTTATGGAAAGGGTGCATATGACGAGGATTGTTTGACCCGAGGATCGGAAATTGTCCAGGACAGTAGCAGTCGCCGACGGGGATCACATGCTCGCCACCTTCGGTAGAGAGCAGACCCTCGATTCCGGGTGGCGAGCGAATAGATCGGGGCATCCCGGTTCTAGTTGTGGTTCGAATCGCACTTACGCCCTACGGGGTATTAGAGTCGAAGTCGTCACTAGATATTATGTGGTATGTTGGATGTTTATCTCACTGATTTTGTTTTGATAGATTCGGGTTCTACTCTTTCTTACATTACTACGCTGAGTGGCACGGAAATTTGGTATAACACGAGAATTGCTTGATGACCATTCTTAGTATACACGTTGGTGACACTATCATTGCTAAGAAAATTTCACAGGGGCTATATAGTAAAGGTTGTTGGTCGCGAGACTTTAAAAAGACTTAATGAAATTTAGAAATGATTGATTTTGATGTAATTGTGGGCATGGATTGGCTAGCGCCATGTTATGCCAATGTGGAGTCTTGGACCCAGAGGCTTTGTCCAATTTCACTTTCCGGGAGCGAGTCTGAAAATGAAGGAAGGCAATGCAGCTACACCAAAATGTGAGTTTATATCCTATCTTCGGTGAGGAAGCTAATAGCGAAGAAATTTTGTATTTACCATATTGTTAGGGTTTGGGATACGCGGGCGAGAATCCCGACTCTTCGATCCATTCTGTGGTCGGTGAATTTCCTGGATGTATTCTAGGGATGAGCTTCTTGGTATTTCCCCCGAGCGTGAGATCGGTTATCTATCGACACATACCAAATACGCTGACCTATATCTATCCTGTATCGAATGGCTCTGGCCAGAAGGAACTAAAGAACGGTTAAAGATTTGCCAGGACAGGGTTTTATTAGGCCTAATGCTTCACTATGGGGTGTGCTAGTTTTATTTGTAAGGAAAGGACATCTCCTATGAATGTTCATAGATTATCAACAGTTGAATAAAGGATTCTTATTAAGAATAAATATCCCCTTCAAAGGATAGAAGATTTATTTGATCGTTTTGCGGTGGAAATATTTCTCCAAAATTGACTTGAGGTCGAGGTATCATCAAGTGCGAGTCAGGAGAAAGATATTACAGAGATAGCTTTTAGGATCGGTCTGATCATTTTGAATTCTTGGTCATGTTATTTGGATTGACGAATGCCACATGGTGTTTATGGATTTGATGAACCATGCTTGAGGCCATATTTAGATACATTTGTGATAGTGTTTATTGATGATATTACGGTATATTCCCGCTCGGATGAACATTCATTTCACGAGCAGTACTCAGGTCCTCAAAGATCACAAGTTATACGCGAAGTTCTCGAAATGTGAGTTACGGTTAAATTTTGTAGCTTTCTTAGGCCATATTGTAGCCAGAGATACGGTATTTAGAATTCGACTCACAAAAATTAAGATAGTAAAGACATGGACTAGACCTACAACTCCAATGAGGTTCATAGCTTCCTAGGTTAGGCATTATAGGAGGTTTTGGAAGGATTCTCTACCTTATATTCACCGTTGACAAGATTGACATAGAAAGCTATTTAATTCCAGCAGATGAGGCTTGTGAGCGAGTTTTCAAGAACTAAAAAATAGATTGACATGCACGGTATTGGCCTGGAAGGCTCAGAGGGCTGCTGTGTACTGTGACACTTTAGGCGTTGGGTTGGGATGTGTTACGTGCAGCATGGCAAGGTGATTGCATATGTTTCGAGCGACTAAGGAAGCACGAAAAAATTACCCTTTACGATTTAGAATTGGCTTGATTGTTCATGCTTTGAGAATTTGGGCACTATTTATATGGTATTCATGTAGATATCTTTACGGATCACAAAAAAGCCTCCCATTATATATTCATGCGAGAAAAGTTGAATTTGCGGCATCATCGTTGGCTAGAATTATTGAAAAGCTATAGCGTGAATTATCTTATATCACACTGAAGTGAAGGATAATATTTTAGTTGATACTTACTTGCCAGCGAACCATGGCGACCTTTGGCATATTTGAGCCGAGAACAATGGAAAATGGCCAAGGCTACACTAGTTAGCCAATCTAGTAGTTCGGGTAGTAGATTTGAGAATGCAGCGGGAGTTGTAATCCAGAATAGAGCCATATCATCTCTAGTTGTAGAGGTGAAGGAGAGAGGCATTAAGAGGACCCCAGCCTGGTACATCTCGCTAGACAAGGTTCAATAAGACGAACTAACATCATGTGAGTTAACGGGATATGGTGTCTTGGTTAAGGTCGGCTACGCGTTCAAATATAGGGGTTTATGTAGTTATGGCAGAGGTACATTATTATCATTACTCTCTTCATTCTAAATTCAATGAGATGTACCATGATATAAGGAGATATATTAGAAGCTGGAATTAAGAAAGGTGTAGCTAAGGTTGTAGCACGGTGTCCTAATTATTAGCGGGTAAAAGTGGAACATCGGAAACCTGCGGACGATAGGAGATAGTTGTACCTATGGCAAATGGGGAAGAAATTAATCTGGATTTTTTTACGAACACCTCGCACCGAGTAAATTTGACATCATTTGGGTCATTATCGGCAGAGATCGATGAAATCAGCATTTCTTGTCGGTCGGGACTACGTTTCGGTTGAAGATTATGACGAGTTATATATTAAAATGAGTACATTGCATGATACCATCATCTATTATTTCGACAGAGGGGTGCAATTCACGGCTAGATTTTGGAAATCATTTAGGTTTGGGGGCCAACGAGTTAATTTTAGTACGGCTTTCCATCCCTAGGCAGGGCGGTCGGGCGGGCGCACTGGCCTTTATGCCTTGGAAAGGTATATTAGGTCCTCGATGGGGGCATATATCAAACTCCGTTTAGCTCACCGCGTGGTTATATGTGCCGGTTAATGGGCTCTCAGCATTACAATTGATCCAGTTGAAATTCTGAGTTCTGAGACTTAGCTTTTGGTATGTACATGAATCTTTAAAGTGATTTTTCTTGTGTTTTTAGTATTTTTGAGGCTACTACACATATGAGTATTTATGCATTCTTAGATAGGGTTATTTCACTTGAATTCGGTTTGCTTTTGGTTATTGATGGAAACAACTTCCGTCCGATTGTTATAGCACCTTGACGGCATAAACATGGGGAGGTTTAAAAGTTTTACAAGTTTGGGTTATGTCCTGCATTAAGAGTTATGTGATTGACAGTGGTAGTTGAGTTAAAGATCGGGACCGTAGCGGACTGGTTAAATTTCACAATGGTAGACCCCTCATTCACGGCGGGTGGCCAGCGAACTAGAAACCAGTAATTTTGTCTAGGTTTGGATTTAAAAAACCTCTTCCATAAGAATTGGTGAATAAAAATGCCCGAAATAAAAGTTAGGATTTTTAACAAGGAAAGAAAGTAGAAGGAGGCTAGAGAGGACAAAGACTTCACCATCGAGTCATGGAAATCCTCTGGAACTCGAGAACTCAAGGCACGCTGCAGCGTGGACTTCTTGACGGTAGCTTGGCACGGGTAGGCTATGGCTTACCTATGTGTTTAGCTTTGTTGCTTAATTACGTATATGTATGTATGATTGATGTGTTGATGATTAAAACAAGAGTTATCCACCTTTAATAACAACTAGCCAAGTATGGGGCGATAGTTAATATGAGAGAGAAGCAACGAGGAAAAGATAAGAAGGAGGTGAAGAAGGCATCCAAAATATGCAATTACTTGGGTATGAGGCGGGTTTAGACTGTTGGAATTCTGTCTTAGTTGGAAAATCTTAAGAGCTACTTCTAAGATATACCCCGAATAAGGGACCAAAGTATGGTTATGAGAGGCCTCGTGTCAAGGTGAGTATTCGGACAAGCGGATTTGTACGATCAAACATATGTAAGGAATAACTTAGATATGAGTAGCTTATGTCCAAAGGTGAGCATCGGACGGAACAATACTGAAGTACACGAACGAGGTATGACTGGTGTTCATACGGATGGAACATAGAGATATGATTACACAAACAAATATGATGAGATATTCAAAGGATAGGTTTATAATACATGGATTTTAGAGTCCCCATGCGGTCATGATTGGAATGGCGGACATAAGACCCTCGCATGTACGTACGGTGATGTGACGGAGCGTATTGCCACACATCCTGCGATGGTATAAGCGTAGGGACGAGAGATTTATCTGGTATGGTATGATATTCATACGACTCACAAGGCAGAATTGAATAGAGTATGCATATGAGTGATAGATAACAAATATACAAATGTAATACATGATATACCGATATAATTCGGGCAACATCTGAGGATGTGGTGAAATGATACATGATAGGATGATACGCCCAATTCTATGATGCAGTACAACAGCATGTGATGCTATTTTAGTGCTTGAATGGTACAATGTAGGATTATGGAGGTGGAGACATATGCTTGTGCCACTTATTTTTGGAGGACATAAATCCCAGTGTAGTACGGTTTGATGTTTTCTTGTTGAACACTTGAGTTATTTATTTAATGTTGTGATTGAATGCTTGATTAATATAGTCATGAAGTGAGTTGTAAAAAAGTGACATGGCCGGTTGTAACAATGGTAGTGATTAAGCTAGAATTGGTTGATTTAGGTAAATATCGGGAACATGTAAAGAAGTAGGAATTAGAAAGGTTGGTCAATAGTGTTGAATGTCCGATAAATGGGTCTTGAATGACGAGGACAAACTTATTTAATAATAGTTGGGGTATGAATGAGTAAAGTGTGTTCATAATATTTAAATGGCGGGTTGAGAAAGGAAAAGGTTAGTGAAACAAGGCCCTTTGCCTAGATAGGGCGTCACTAGCGAGCTGCCATTGTCACGAGACCCTTGCGGCGACAGGAAAATAGATAGAGGTTTGTGATTGATGGCTAGAGTTAAAGGTACAAGTATATGAATATTGTTTGAGTTATATGAATTAATTTTTATTTATGAACTTGAGATAAGGTACTACAAGCCAAAATTGTTGTAGGTGGTTAATCAATTATATGTGTTATATGCATTGCATGAACTAATCTTAATCATCAGAATGATGCCTACTAGTACGTGTGGTGTGCGATTCTACCTTGCTATACCTTTTTGGGTGTAAGTTGCTTGATAGGTTTGAAGTTTCATGATTAGGTGCAGTAGAGTACTCGGCATCGGCTTGGCATTCTTTCCACAGACGAAGTTAGGTTGTTTATTTTGTCGGTATTCTATTTAGAGCTCTTGTACTGTCTAGACTAGATCTTTGGGAGGTCATGGTTTTAGGAAAGGATTTATTATAAATTTTAGGAAACTTTTGTTTGTACAAATTATTGAATATTGAATTATTTTATACGTTGGTTAAGAAGGTTCTCTGCTCCGAGTTAGAGTCGATGTGGAAGTGCACCGCACAACATCCCGTTTGGGTTGTGTCAACTAGAATGTTTTATAATTTAGCTCTAGCATCTCATATACTCAGAGTAGATTCAAAGTAACGTGACATACTTCTTTGTGTTATATCGTTTTATGATATAGATTTAAGTACTCGAGACTCAACTTCGAGGTTAGATTTCATCTAGTGCCTATCAATAGTTGTTCGTGGTGAATCCTACTACGGATGATATATTTTATTCGATTTAATACATGTTTCTTGGTTTAGTTTGAGTCTTTAGAGTTAGTTGGGGACTTGTCCCAACGGCTCATCGGTTAGTAGAGGTTTTCCGACAAAGTACTAGTTTTCATCTTTGTTTATCCGTTTAAACCTTAGACTTATTCATTATTTATATATAGTTGTTTTTACATTTTAGTTAGCTTCTTCTCAGTTTCTTTATAATCTTAGATTATGTTAGTAATGTGCAATGCCATGGGTTAGCTTAGGGTCACTTGGCTCTAGGTATGTGTGTCCAAGGTATAGACTTGAATAGTGACAAACCTATCATAGCTTCGGGTTTAGGAGTGTCTTAGGGTGTCTAAAGTCACGTTAAGTATAGTCTTTTTAATGGGTGTGAAACGTCGTACTTGAAGAGACTACGAGGCGTTTTAGAAAATTTTCTTCTTTTATGATTCTTATTGTGTGATAGAGTGTAAACTCTAAATTATCATTCTAACTCGTTCTCTATATGTTTACAAGTGATGCCCCCCATAAGAGTTAATGGAAGGAGGAATGAAAATGGAAACTAGCAAGATCCGCGGCCTCAAAATGGGTTTCCTGCAGGCAGCGAAGTGACTCATGTGTTGAGTTTTAAGAATACGTTTCAAATGCTTGCCTAGGCTAGAACAACATGCAAATCAGGCGTGCCACCTACTATTGAGCGAAAATGCATTTTGCAACTGAAATGCAGGACTTCGCGGATGAATCCTCCAGAATTCCATGGAGTGCAAGTGGATCGACTTTGTTGATGAAATCAGGAAGATAACGGTCGGGGGAATTGCTTCGTCAAGAATTAGACTTGACTTCATATCAGTTATTAATTGGCCCAAACTTCCATATCGTTAAATAGATAGAGGTAGCGTATTGGTCTTTGGCTCGGTGGAGCAGGATGAGTTTGTGGCCGTGTTCTTGGATAGGTTCTTTCCGCGCGAGTTGAGGGAAGAAAATAACAAATGGAATCAGCACGACCTTTGACGGCCATCATCTATGTTCCAACATGACTACCGCACTCTTGACCTCACGGTAGGAAGGTATCGATATAGGATCTGTCGGAGGTGGTGTCGCCCCAAGTAGCTCCTGATGTGGTGAAGCTGGCGAGAAGGTTGGGACGGCTCCTACATGTTGCCCTACGATGAGGTACATTTCTAAATAAGGAGTGAGGCATCCTGGCAGGGTGCCTTCTCTATTGCAATATCCAAGCTATTTGTATTAGGATAGCCATTTAGTCGACATTTTACTGTAACCAAAGAATATAGTAAGCTCTAGGGACTCAATCCTATATTATACCGCTCTGACATGAGTAGACAGAATAAAAGAAACCATCTATCATGTCTTGCAACCTCCTACCTATAGTATATGGTGCACAACACATCCATAGATTAGATTCTACTTAGCACGGCTTGCGAACTCCACAGGATTCGACCTTCTCGTACCAAGTTTGTCACGCCCCGCCTTGGGGGCATAGGCGGCTGCCCACAGTGCCTACTAGGACACAGGCGCTGGAAACATTGAGACTAAGCACTTACGGGTGCACAGTGGAAACTCCCAACTGCAGATTCAAGAAAATGACGAGGCATATAAGGCTATAAATACAGCCTCGGAAGCCAACTAGGCCTATAGCCACTGTAAGAAAAACGACTAACGGAACAACGGTAGCTTGAAGGTCATCATAGGCGGCAAAGCACCATCTTTGTCCCAGATTACTTCGAGATCGAAAGCAGGTGCTAAAGCAGTGCGTGGCCAGGCAAATTCGGCACTACCAATGACAGAGGCCTCACACGGCCACATTATAAACAACTAATACATACCGGCCTCACGCGGCCGGTACAACTAACCCTGGGGAATATACGATACGCAAGCCTATAAGAATACGTGGTCGGGACGGGGCCCCGGCCTTTACCCTGCCTTTAACAAAACAAGATAAACCTCCAGCTATCTAGCTCCAGGATAGTGGAGTGATGACTATCTTGGGTTTGGAATCATGAAATTCGGCTCCTACGTCTATATGAGTAAACTGCGGGCAAGTAATGCGGCGCCCCAAACGAGGCGTCGATCGCGAGTGCGAGTATGTAAGCTGCTCATGGAAAATACGAAGACAAGCAATATAACTAATAGAACTAGAGTAGAAGGGGAAATAGACTATGGCGAAGTGAAAGTGTGAGTTCAAGGCATCGCAACAACTATGCGAAAGGAATAGGAGTCATACATGGAAATGTGGCGTTCTTTTGTCATTTATTCATATCTAGTGTAACATGGCGTAATGTAACATAACATAACATAACATAACATAGCACACATAAACCTTACCCGCCCACCATAAGCGGGAGGTTTCAGCAACACGTAATCTATACCCCTACCCCGGTGCTCCCATCTCCTGCTGTTATAACGTCGCATGAGTCCACGGTATCTGGCAGACTCGGCGAGCACGACTACTCTTGTACACAGTCAGGAGGACTCTTGAATCAACACCGGGCGTACCCGCTCGACGGGGGTGTAAAAAGCCGACCAAGGCAAAATATGGGGAAACTGGCATCCCATCTTCGTCCCCTAGGACGGCATACCCCCTCAAGTAGGCCGCGCGTATCTCGCCCTGCGCGGATGAGTCGATACAACTATTAACCACGAGCGATCATGAATACTACGTAATCAATCCCAAAACAATACGGTCGGTCTCAACTAATAATACTAAGCGTGTATACCACATGCGAAGCTAATTGATGATAATGTATATGTATATACTACATGATGAAACTAATGATAGTGATATGTATGTATTTAATACATGAGGGCGATAATGGTATAATATATATAATCTTCTTTGCATCTTGTGTTGAATCATGTTGAACAAGATATAATTTTTCCTGCGAGAATCATGTTGAATGGCTGAGTTTCATAATAAACATGATTTACTACTTCTAACATGCTTTCTAAACTTCATTTTGGGCTGATTCTATTTACGAAATACTTTACGGGGCTTGTTGCTTTACTAAATTTCGGCGAACACGATAATACCTTAACATACTTTACTAAATCACATGCGGGCATGCGGTGCCCCCATTTCGACACTTTCTACTAGAATTTATATCGTGCTAGTAAGTTTCACGCTATTCATGACATGATGCTTCCACTCATCATACTAAAATTTATACTAAGCATAATATGCGACTTACGAAATGTTCAGCGCAGAGCTATGTTACTATAAAACTACTAGCTTTGCCGAAAGAGCGCTTTACATACCTCGGTTGTAAGCTTCACGGCTAACTAGCGTAACTTTCGATCAATATTCAGCTATTTCTTCAAGCGTATTCACATTCATAGCAATTAGAACCAAGTTCAACAATATCTACGGAAGAAAACATCACTTTTAATATATATATAGCCCAAACTTTGGCTTATCGAAAAATAGTCGAAAACTTGCTATTTCTCGAAAGTCTAGGAAAGGAGAAATACTCACTTTAGGGTTAGGAGTATATTGACACTAATTTGGAACAATTCTACTTACCTTAGCTCGGTAGGACGATGATTGTAGAGCCCATTTCACAAAACTAACTCCCATGAGAATGCTCTACGCAACTTTATATGAGGTATAAGGTTAATTTGAGTTAGGGCAGAGTGTTTGGCTTAATCGGTTGAATATTCACTTCAAACCCTCGTTCCTCTATGTCTCGGGTCATTTTCTAGAAATTAAAAGTGGGAAAATGAAATAAAAACCGAAGTGAGAGGTTTATATACTTGGGGCACGGACGGGGCCTCGCGTGACACGTCGCCATCGCGGAGTCCCTCCCTCCAGTGGAGGCGCTGCCATCGCGGAGGGTTACGCCCCGCTTCTCCCACGGTGGTCGATGCAATGTTCGTCCGTCTTTGGGATTTTTCCTAGCATGTATGGCATTCTAAAACTCTTAGCAAACATGGGAATAGATTCATGTCTGCATGTTGAGAATTTACGGGGTGTAACATATATGGCAGATTCAAATTTTTAGATGGAATTATTTTGTTCTGACCACGAACCAATTGTGATAGAGGTATGTTGGCTTAATGCATTCAAGTATTGCTTATGTTAAATAAACATATCTCGTACCAAATTTTATTTGGGAGTTTATTCTCATAACTTGATGATTTAGCTATAATTGGAGGCATACAATTTTTGCTAAACCAACATAGATATGAATCGGCATTATCAACATGATTTTATAATTTGGAACTATGCTCTTAATTTAATAGTGAAACAACAACCTTACAAAAATGAATTGCAAGTTGATATCAAAACACGTGTGACCCATTACCATAGATAAATCTACTAGAAAAGCGGTTCTGTGATAGTGAACGGACCCGTATTCACCCCTTTTATAAGTTTCAAAATTTCGGGGAATATAATCCAAATCTTAGGTACAGTCAAAATCATTCTATCACGAGAACAAGCAACACAGAGGAATTGTAATTTTTATTTCTTCAACATATAGCCACGTGAATTCTCAATTATTTTTTACATCACATTTGAATCGGGATGGCCAACTAGTTATGCCAACTTATTTGATAAACTTCTAGTTTACTTTCGTATGTGATTTCATCATCATACCCATATTTATATACTATAAATAAAATAACGGTGGGTAATCTTTTACATAAATATTTAAAACGACTTGATTGAAGTAGCATGAAGATATTAGATCTTATATAATTTATAGTCTCAATTTTTAATGTCCTTGAAACTTATAAGTTTTCTTTTGGGCTACTACAATAATTTCATTCCTTCAAGTAGTAATACCTTGGTCAACCCGGAGCTCTCAATTAATTTTGTGTACTACCATATATTCAATCATATCAACATCATTAATATTTTCTCCACATAGTTTCAACTTAGAAACAATTTTGAATGTTGATGAGCTATACTCATGAGCAGACTTATAGTCTTGATGGATCCAATCATATGATGCCTTTGGGTGGATGACCATGCTTGGTGGTGTACCTTTGCAAACTATTCCATAAAACAAGTGGATCACTTAATGCGTGAGATATTCAATTTTAAAATTCGTCAAGATGATGACGTAAGAATATCGCATAGCTTTAGTACGATCTTGATTTGATGCTTTGTTTCTTTTAATGGTGTATAAAGCCAATTGCATCAATATGAATTTCGGCATCGAACATCCATGAAGGATAAGGTTAGCCATATTAAAAGAAAGAAAAATAATACCTTGGCCTTCAAATTTTGAAACGGTAGAGTGGAGCAACAGTATCACCAAAGGAATATCACTCGTGGTTAAATCATTACATCTTTCGAAAAAGAAATTTTAATTTTCTTACCTCGGATCTTTCAAAGTGAGTGCTCAAGGCGGCTATGCGATAACGTGTTTATGAAATAATAAAGAAAGAACAAGTATATTATAGAGAAAGAGAGAAGTTCTTATTTCTCTTGATGGGATGAAGGAGATCCATCTATTTATAAGACGATTATACAACTTTTACTCAAAATAGAACACTATTACAATATAAACACATGTATTATTTCTGATACAAATATCTTTATAGACATTCCTTTATAGTACAAATATTTATAATAGAACTATTATTGCAATAGGTATTTGTAAAATCTTTATTTAAAATCAAAGTACGAATAAGGGTTTTTTAAATAATTTTTAAAAAAGGTGTGAGACACTTCAAAAATTAGCAAATGGAATTCGGTGAATTCAAAATAATTTGTAGCTAAAAATAATATAACTTAAAAATGACTCTTTTTGCAAATAAATGTATTAGCATCTTCAATTATCCATTAATTCCATTGTGAATTAATTCCATTGTGAATTAACTCATAACCTTGACTAATTGAAAAGAGATTAACTCCCTATATATACGATTTATTGAGATTTTGAATTATACATGCAATTTAATTTCTCAATCCATAGTGAAACTACTTGTTTGTAACTCAAAAAAATAATGAATCTTTAAGTTAATTAGCTACAAGCGTTTTTGAATTTATAAAAATAAAGTTTTAATAGAATTCCTCTCTTCAGTGTTTTGTTATGACCAAAATCCCTTTTCCACTTAACTCTTTTTTTATTGGAAACTGTGAAAGAAAAAAAACTGATTTGAATTTTGAATCAATATGACTTCCATATTGGAAAAAAATATTAGTACGTGTGCAACTTTAAACATTGAACCAAGAGAGTTGTGAAATCTCAATGCTATTTTTCTTTTTTCTTTTTTTGAAATTTTCCTAAAGTTTTAAAAAAGGTTCAAATGCTCCTAGCAAAATATCCTCACGGTTTTGAAAGGACCCTTAATTAAAATAATATTATGTTGGGCTTCCAGCCCAATACTGGGAATAGGGAGTCCATTGGACCAAGAGACGTTCATGTGCGCAAGAGTAAAAGGAAAACAATTAGAAACAAATCAACAGAATATTAGTACTAGAATTAATATAAAATAAAATTATCAAGCAATTCATAAAATAACCAATTGACACATAAAAGGTAAAATAAAATTAAAATAATTTTTTTTTACCTGGCAGAACTTCTCAAAGACACCGAGGTAAACAAATTTCTAATAACTTAGATCATGGAGGACAAATAGCCAATAATTCTAGTCGTCTTTGAAGCACTTGATACATAGAGAGTAATTGAACTTGAGCACAAATATCCTATGACTATTACTTGGCTAGATCTTGACAGCTAAATTATGTTATGAGAACTTTATCATGCCATAATTAAGAGAAGAAAACATATTCAAGAAGTGAAACACTTACAAATCAAATCCGAACTTCCACAGTTTCACCTTTAAACTTGGGTAAAATTAAAAAAAAATGAATTGTATAACAGTTTTGAAACACAGGGAAGGATACTTGCATTAGCATTTTAAAATAGTTCTAAATGATTAAACATGATAAATATTTGTAACTGATAACATAGACATTATGCTTTTTCAGCAAGATCACAGTTTGAACATGGACCATACATCGCAAATTAAAGACAGAGGAAAACTTGGAAGATTTTGCAAATAGTGCTATTCTATTTGAATAAGGACTTATGGATATAATCTTTCATCAGTCCCTAATTCATGTTTCTTATTAATATAGGGTTCTTAGTAAGGGAATAACTTCAACTAAACCCAGAAATAACTCCGCTCAAACATACAAATGGCTAACATTATATAACATTCTTTTTATGATATCAAACTAAAGAGAAATAACTTTTGAGTCGTGGCTCCAAGACATGAATGAAAATAAATGAGACTCATTATAAAATATTATAACGACTAGTCTGTTGTTGCGGAAAAGTAAGTCCAGAACATCCTATTTGCGCCTAGGTGCACAGGAAAAAGTGTTGAGTGAATGATAGATAAACTTGTGTTTGAGGAATGGTATGTGTGTAGTAGAATGTGAGCTACTGGTTAACGGGGAACTGTTACATCGCTTGGGGAAACTGCTGCAGTGAGACCATCATGACGGTCAGAGGTCCGCCATAACGGGTCCGCCGCAATGGAGTTGTGACCGCGGGAGAGGACTACGAGGGGCAGTGAGTCAACTTTAAGTGGGATTTTAGGAGTTTTACCCCATTATTCCAAGACACGAAGAACTACAAGACTTAGGGCGATTTTTCAGAGACAGAGCAATTTTCTTCTTTCCAAGGTAAGTCTCTAGCCAATCCTTCCCTCATCGATTTCTTAATACCCTAGAATCAAAAGGTGGTCCTTGATGTGGATTTTTACCTAAGAATTGTAGAATAGTGAAACTAAGGCTAATTAATGGAGAAGGAATGAGTATTAGTTCCTAGGTTTAGAAATGAGTAATGATCACTTCCTAGGGAACTGTGAATGCATGTATACAATCGTGGGGTAGTTTGAGACCCACAATTTATTAAACCATCAGCCCTGCTAACTACTTAAGAAGGGTTTAAGGAGTGAAAACTCCATGATTTAGGTAGGAATATTTGATGTGGGGATTGAATGCAACGAATTAGTTAGTGGGTAACAATGGAGACCATTATAATGGGTGATTCGGGGTGGATTTAACTTCTCAAGACCCTTATTTGAAGAGTATATAATAAAGTTCTTTGTGATTATTGTTATAATTTCAAGTGTTTCGAGGCTTTGAGAAAAGGCAAGGCTCATGTGGAGTAGCTATTTTTTCTTACCTTGCAATCGAAGTAGGTTATGACTATAAGGAGTTAGACTGTATATAATGATGTGTACATGTGTAAAGTGATAGCATGCTTAGTTGGTGTTCGAACATAATATGTTGTTGATGTCATGATGTGTTAAATATGATTGTAAAATAAACTTGAGATGATGGTTGTCGATGAAGTGTTGTGAAATTTGAATGCCTTGAGGCGTATATGTGTTCCCTCAATTTGTCATGTAATTGTTTGAATTGGTAAATATAATACCAAGCTGATGAGAGTAACTTGATACCTCTAAAAAGTCATAATAAATGATTGAGCGATGATACACATAATATGAGAATGGAAGTGGATAACATGCTTTATCCTGAGATGAGTGGCCCGTGCTCGAGGGGAGCGTCCAGGTGAGCGATTATGATTTAGTGACTCGTGTTTGAGGGGAGCATCCGAACGAGCAGATGAGTGGAAGCGGGTACCATGCCGAAACAGTATATGAATATCTAGAGTCCGCTGCAAGTCATGACTGGAAGGGCAGAAATAAGACCTTCTGACATGTGTATACAACGATAAGTCAAAGTAAATATGTGGTGATGTGATGAAGGCATGCAACCGACACATCACCGGAGTGAAGTCAGTAAAAGATGAGTTGATCATTGAGGATTCATGTGTATATCGTCCCTATGTGATGAATTGATTGATGCCGAATCATGTGTGTCTATTCCTTATGATAAGTTGATGATTTTATTGTTGAGAGTCTATATGTTTAAAATCCATGTGTTAAATTGATGAATCGATTGTTATTTCCACGTGAAAGAATGATAAATTGACTGTTGAGCTGGGTTACATATGCATTTATTGAGTTGATAAACTGAATGAGAAAATTGCTAAGTGGAAAAGCTATGGTTGATAGCTTGGTCGAGGTACTGCCTACACAGTACCACTGTAGCGGTATTATGATTGAGACCACCATCGTAGCAATAACCCCACTACAGTGAGGCCCGATCCAGTAAGCAGGCCAGCTTAGACCTTGCTCTGAAAAATGTTAGAAATAGGATTGTGTAATGAATAATTATTTTCATAAATGATTGTTGTGATTTCACTATATATATTCATTATTATCTAAGGTCGGCCGATGATGCCTACCAGTATGTTGTGCCGTACTGATGCTACTCCTGCACTTCTTTTCTGAGTGCAGACTGTGATCTAGATATTTCCTCTCGACCCCATCTATAGAGAGGTAGCAAGATATTAGAAGGTGAGCGGATCCAGTCATGTGGCCATTGACTTGTTTATTTTCTCACTTTACTCCTTTTAGACGATGTTAGGTAGATGTCCTCAAGTATAATGACTTTCAATTTCTAGGAATGTAATAGATAAATTCGTGATTGCTTTCTTTAATTTATTCAAGGCTTCCATTATTTTCTCTAGAATTCTTATTTAACTGTATGATTATTGTAAGTGGGTAGTTAGTTGGTACATGTTGGTTCATCCACCGAGAGAGATTTATGTGAGTTCCAATCATGGTCACTAAGGTCGTAACAAATATGTCCGACTTAATTTACTAACTCCGCCATATTAAGCAAAGAGGTAGGATCATGAATTTTCCTAATGTCAAATAATTGAAATAGAGAGAGCATGAAATTAAAGCAAAAATATCACAACCCAGGTGACCATGATTGGCACCCACACTATCCTCTCCGACAGGTGAATCAATGAAAACCAACTAATTACTGATGAAGGGCGTACTCACACACTTCATAGACATATTTTCTCCCATACTTTACTATGTTTTGAGAACAAATTATGTGTGTTTGCATGTGTTTATGTTATATATTTGTGAAAATTAGCTAACGCATGTGATTAGATGTTTTCAGGG
>JACEIK010002569.1:193290-205023 GCA_018107945.1 Datura stramonium
TGATTCTTGAATGGAGTTTATGCATGTATTGTTTCTTCCTTCATTTTAATTGATTTTTAACGGTTGAAAATGTTAGAACTTGCCTTATTCTTACTTACCGTACCAAGGAGGTAATGAATGGGAAAAGGGATTAACAACGGAGATTTGAGGCTATCAACCCTCATCTAATAGCTTGACCTTGTCCAGGAATAACTAATCTGATATCAAGGGTAAGGGTTAGTAAAGTATACACCCGTAGACGGACCAAGTTTCGTGGTGATAATCATCTAAATATGGGACCAACCATTTAGGTGAAGTTAACTTATCGATATTGCATGTTAAGCACGGGAATAGATCACTAGTATAAAACATCTTGTGGTTATGAAGTCATGGGGAACACTTATCCTAGTTAGTTGCATTTATTAGGAAACAACAAACAATTTCTCAACATTGTTATTTATTACTTTTACAAATTCTCCCCTCTTAGGAAATAATTAACTAAAAAGCTTAAGCACTAGCGTTCTTCTATATCCTTCTGTATTCTCTGTGGGATCGACCCCAACCTCTAGTTGGGTTCTTTATTGACAATGCCTGCTTCATACTTTATTAAGAAGTGTGAGTTTTAGAGTTATCAGTTACCCAAATCCAACAACAAATACAAGTAAGTCACATTATAAAAAAATTAGAGGAAGCATTAATTAAATGGAAGGAGCAAAATAACATCCAACTGTCTTAAACATCCCTAGAATTTGAAAGTCATTGTATGAATGGACATCTACCTAGACAAATCTAGAGAGGAATAATATAAAATAATTTTTAAGAAAATAAAGTCTGAAAAAAAAGATATCTTCAGTGGTGGATTCAAAGCAGCGCATCCGAGTCCGCTCACCTTCAACTAGGTTACTGCTGCTCTAGAGATGGGGTTGTAATGAACTTTAGAGGTCGAGGTCTGCACTCCAAAGAAAAGTGCAGGAGTAGCATCAATACAAAACAGAGTACTGGTAGACATCATCGGCCGACCTTATATAATAACACATATAATTGAAATAACAATATGCAATTATTTCATAACACAAGTTCAGTAAATAATACTCATTCAGAAATTCAATCTGTGTAGGGTGTTAACTGGCTTGCTCACTGGATTGGGCCTCGCTGCAGCAGTCACTTGATCGCTGCAAAAGTCTCATTGCGGCGGTACTACCTTGGCAGTAGCTCGACTTAGCTGCACACCTATAGTTCCCTTTAACTCGTTTTCAACATTCTACTCATCACAACTATCCAAGCTACTTATAGTCGTTACTACAATAATCAATATACCGTAACCACATGGAATATACAATTAACCACTCATAATAGATTTCACAACTCCTCAGGAGTTCTTAGTTAACTTTACAATTACCATCAAATCGTCAAAAAACATATCAATATTTCTAATACATAGAATACATAGCAAGGAATTCAATCATTCAAGTCCTCATATTTTTGAACCGGTCTTATTTCTTTACACTCAGTCAAATAACATAACAAATGGTGATATGCTGGGAACATGCCTCCATCACATCACCATGAACACTCCAACACTAATCATCGATGTACATACATGCCAGACGATTTTATTTCTGCCCTTCCACTCATGACCTACAGGGGACTCTAGAAATTCATGTACTGTACCGGCATGGTAATCGCTCCCACTCATCTGCTCGTTTGGATGATCCTTTTAGACACGAGCCACTCAACCATCATCGCTCGTTCGAATGCTCCCCTCCGGTACGAGCCACTGATCTCAGGACAAAACATGTTATCCACTTTTATTCACATATCTCAGTAGTTTATCACTAAGTTAAGTTATTTGACCCTTGGGAGGCCTCATCTTACCTCCCTCAACTTGAATACTCACACAATTCATGGATCACTTTCAAACAATACAAAAGAATATGAACAACCTCTCAATATCCAATTCCACATTACATAAGTAATGATATCATAGTAATGTCATTCAACAAGGGAATAATACAACAAGTAATGTCCAAAGACCAATACACACATTATCATTCCATATAAATACATGCTATTATGCAAAGTATAACTTCTTCTAAACCATAACCTACCTCGATTTGAATAATTCGAATAACAATCACCTACGAGAGCCTTTCTTTTCCTCAGCACTTTGGAATATTCAAAATCTACAACAAGAGATTAAAGGATGATTCAATAGATTATTTCGAGAAATAAAGATTTTGGATATTCAACCCCTCTCCATTCTACCTGTCCTCATAGTCCTAATCATTACCTGCGAGTTATGTTATCACACTCTAATTCCACCATGAACATTCAAACTTGGTTCATGGAGTTTCTACTCATCAAACCCCTCTCAAGCAGTTTTTAATACTAAAGTCCCCACTTCCACTAAACTTTAGGTCTCAAATTATAGCAATGATGAACTAGAACCATCACATTTACCTTAGGTAGTATTAATTACATATTTATAAATATAGGAATCAATAACTTTCAACACCCAACTAACTTACCCTACTTTCATAGTTCTAGGATTCTTAACTTTCAAATAACCATTAGACAACACCCATTGATTTCTGGGTGTTAGAGAATTACAAGATAGAAGGATTACAAGGAAATCTTACCTCAGAATATGAAATTGCCCTAGTCCTTGAAAATTTGCACTAGAGCTCTCCAACTTCTTACCTTAGGATTATGGGATAAGACCCCTGAAACCCCACTTAAAACTCATTTAATGCCTCCCATCATCTAGTGTAGCGGTTACATTTTCATTGCAACGGACCCGCTATAGCACTCATGATGCTGTCACAGTGGATCCGACGATAATTCTCCGGTTCATTAAAGTGGCCTTTGACCATGATAACAGTCTCACTGCAGCCGTTTTTCCCTGAGCTGCAGCGATCCCCCATAACCAGTAGCTCCTATGTCGTGCACATATACCATTCCTCAACTTTAAAATTTCACTAACACTCACACAATACCTTACTTCCAATGACCTAGGCAAGAGGGGTATTTCTGATTTATTTTCCCCTTTAACAACAAGCTGGTTGTTTCATCAAATACAAACTAAAATATCGTTCATCCCCAAATGGTCTGCAAAAGCAAGAAAGGAGACATACCAGATTCTATAAATAGTTGGGGATATTTGTTCCACATGTCAGTATCGGTCTCCCAAGTGGCTTTCTCTATAGGAGTCCTTCCGTTGGACCTTTACCGCTGCAATCTCCTTTGATCTCAACTTACAGACCTCTATATCTATTATATCCATGGGCTTCTCCTCATACGATAAGTTCTTGTCAAGCAATACTGAATCCATTTGATTATGCAAGACTCGTCCCCATGGTATTTCTTCAACACGGAGACATAAAATATTGCATGCACTCCTGATAGTACTGGCAGCAAAGCTAACTCATATGCTACCTTCCCCATATGCCGAATAATTTAAAATGGCCCAATGTAACTCGGGCTAAGCTTTGCCCTCTTCCCAAACCTCATCACTCCTTTCATGGGGGAGACCTTGAGCAACACTTGATCTCCCACCATAAACACCACATCCCTTACTTTTTTGTCTGCATATTATTTCTACCTACTTTGAGTAGCCACCAGTTGCTCCTAAATCACCCAAACCTTTTCCAAGAACTCCTTAAGCAAGTTAGTGCCCTAAGGACTCACCTCGAATGTATCAAACCAGCCGATTAGAGACCTACATTTTCTTCCGTATAGAGCTTCGAATGGTGCAATGCCAATGCTCAAGTGGTAGCTGTTATTGTAAGTAAATTCTACCAGAGGCAAAAACTTATCCCAATGGCCACCAAAATCAATCACACATGCACGAAGTATATCTTATAACACCTGAATTGTTCTCTCCGACTGGCCATCTATATGTGGGTGGAAGGCTGTGCTCAAGTCCAATCTGGTACCTAATTCAGTCTGCAAGGCCCTTCAGAAGTGAGAGGTGAACTATGTATCCCGGTCTGAGACGATCAAAATTGGCACCCCATGTAACTGAATCACATCTTTCACATATAGTTTGGCCAGTCTCTCAGTATTATAAGTTAGTTGAACAGGTAAGAAATGGTTAGACTTAGTCAGTCTATCAACAATGACCCAAATAGAGTCAAATTTCCCTAATGTCTTTGGAAGACCAACCACGAAGTCCATCGCTATCCGCTCCCACTTCCACTATTGGATGGGCATCCTCTGGAGTACTCCCCCAAGCTTCTGATGCTCATATTTTACTTGCTGATATTTTAGGCATTGGGCAACATGCTCGACAATGTCCCTCTTCATTCTTCCCACCAATAATGTCGCTTCAAGTCATGATACATTTTTGTAACCTCAGGATGGATAGAGTACCTCAAGTTGTGAGCTTTTTATCGCTCACCAACCCGGGGAACAAATACGTGCCCCTTATTCTCAAAGTCCCTTCATCATCTATTATCGCCTTCTTTGCCTTCCTTCATAAAGCCTGGTCCCAAATCTTACTCAGCCTTACATCCTCAAACTGCCTTAATTTCACCTCCTCTAGCAAGGATGACTTGTACTTCACACTGGCTAATATCTCATATATCTCTGCCAATGTAAGTCTCACCAAGTTGTTCTCTAGTGTCTGAACTTCTTTAGCAATTGAGCGTCGGGTAGCTTCCAAACAAGCCAGGCTGCCCATGCTCACTACTTTTCAACTCAAGACATCTGCCACCATATTTGTCGTCCCTGGGTGATACATAATTGTAACATCATAGTCCTTAAATAGTTTCATCCATCTCAGATGCCTCAGATTAAGATTTTTCTAAGAGAATACATACTGCAGGTTGCAATGGTCTGTGAACACCTCACCACGGGCCCCATACAAGTAATGCCTCCGGATTTTTAGGGCAAACACCACCGCTATCAACTCCAGGTCATGTGTGGGGTAGTTTTTTTATGCACCTTCAATTGTCTAAAAGCATAAGCAATGACATGTCCTTCCTGCATCAACACAACACCCAACCCAGATCGTGAGGCCTCACAATAGACTATAAAATCTTTACCTTACACCGATAGTGCCAAAATAGGTGTCGTGGTTAGCAGGGTCTTGAGCTTCTGAAAACTCTCTTCACATTCCTAGAACCATTGGAAAGGCACATCATTTTGGGTAAGCCTTGTCAACACCGAGGCAATGGATGCAAATCCTTTCACAAATCGATGGTAATAGCTTGATAGACCCACAAAACTCCGTACCTCGGTCATTGTAGTAGGCCTAGCCTAGTTTTGACCACCTCCACCTTCTGTATATCCACCTTAATCCCTTCCTTAGAGACAACATGCCCCAGAAAAGACATCTACTCTAGCCAAAATTCACATTTGGTGAACTTGGCGTACAACTGTTTCTCCTTCAGCAACCCCAACACAATTCTCAGATGATTCTCATTCTCCTACTTAGTCTTAGAGTACACCAAAATATCATCAATGAAAATAGTTACAAATGAATCCAGATAGGGTTTGAAGATACCATTCATCAAGCTCACGAACACTGTTGGAGCAATAGTGAGTCCGAAGGACATGACTAGGAACTCATAATGTCTATACCTGGTTCGGAAAGTAGTCTTAGGAATATCCTCAGCATGAATCTTCAGCTGATGATAGCCTGATCTCAAGTCAATCTTTGAGAACATTGCTTCCCCCTATAACTGATCAAACAGATCATCTATCTAGGGAAGAAGGTATTTATTTTGAATGGTTACCTTATTTAGCTAACAGTAATTAGTACACATCTGTATGCAACAGTTCTTTTTCATAAACAACTCCAGGGCACCCCATGGAGAGACACTCGACCTGATAAATCCTTTACTAAGTAACTCCTACAACTGCTCCTTAAGTTCTCTCAACTTAGCTACTGCCATCCTGTAAGGCGATATGGAAATAGGATAGGTCCCCAACTTTAAATCTATATAGAAGTCAATATTGTGGTCCAATGACAATGCCAGGCAAATCTGCGAGAAATACCTCTATGAAAGGACCCTCTGAACTAGTATCCTAAATGTGGGCTAGATATGCAGAACACCCTCGCTTTATCAACTTTCGGGAACGAATATAAGAAATAAAAGGAGTACAATTCCCTTTCCACTCCAACCTAGATGAGCATGGCATCGCTATAGTGACTGTCTTAGTATGGCAGTCCAGAATGGCATGGTAAGGAGACAACCAGCTCATTCACAAAATCACATCAAATATACAATGTCTGAGATCACCAAGTCTACCCGCGTGTCACAACCCATGAAGTCCACTGAACAAGCATGACAGACCCTATTCACAACCACAAAATCCCCAATAGGAGTAGATATATGAATATTAATATCAAGTACATCACAAGAAGAGATCGACCCTACAACAAAATAAGCAGACACATAGAAAAAAGTAGAGTCAGGATCAAACAAATTCGTAGCTGTTTTTGTCACATACAAGAATCGTACCTGTGATAACGACGTCTGAAGCCTCTACCTTGGATCGACTGTGAAATGCATAGAAGTGGGCCTAGTTACCTGCTTGAGACCTGCATCTGTTGGGCTGTGCAACCCCTCTACTAGACTGATTGCCGCTCCTTTCAGTCTAAGCACCTCCTCTACCAAACTGGGTACCACCTCTAACTGTTGGCTGACTACCTCTCCCTAACTATGGGAGATCCCTACTGAATGCACTCCCTCCTTTCCCGAAAAGGGCTGGAACTTGAGGAGCTCAATGCAAAATAATCTACCCGCCCTGACCAAACTTGAGACACTATATGGGGATATGGCCATACTCCTCGAACTCATAGAACACCTTCTCAATCACTAGTCTCCGAGTCAGATTGGAGCAAATAGGGCAAGCCCCAAAATTTGAGTGAACTATCTAAATACCCTCGACTGTCCTGATGGTCGTGGAGTGGTCTCTGATGGACCCCTGACTGATACCTACACACTGACTGAATCGGGCATTCCGGATAGCCATGGGGATCGGAGTCCTAGCAAAGGAACCACTGAAAGTACCCACCTTCTGAGCCATATTCTCAGCATTCCTTATGTAACCATCCTGTTTCACCCCTTCCACATTGTTCACGAACTCTACTACCTCCTAGAAGGTCTTACCTGCAGAGATAATCTGAAGGGCTAACAATTGAAGGCCCAAATTTAGGCCCTTAATAAACCGCCTTATCCTCTCCTCCTCAATGGGAAATAAAGGCAGAGCATAAATGGATAGTGAGTAAAATTGAGCCTCATATACTGCAACTGAAGAGGTCCCTTGCTCAATAATGATGAACTCATCTCGCCTCCAATTTCACAGGTTACGAGGCATACACTTCTACAGGAAGGTGGAGTAGAATTGGGTCCAAGTCAGTGGTGGTGACCCCACCAGTATGCACTCCACGAACGCTCTTGTCACGCCCTACCTTGGGAGGCACGACTGGCACCTGGTGCCCTACTAGGATCTGAACTGACTTAACTAGGCCTGTGCACTCCTGGTGCAGGCCTACCCCCCATATCAAGAAAACAATGGGCTATATCTCGGCTATAAATACAACCTCCGGCCGACAAGGCCTTATATCCACCTGTAAAGGAAAACAGCTAACCAGAAACATGAAGTAACAGGGAATCCTATACGGGCCGACAAGACCACCATGATATCTAGTTATGACTGAAAAGTAAATCCGGTGCCAAACTAAGATACGACCGATAAGGCTTCTAACTAACAGCTAAACAAGGCCCCACACGGCCAACACGTAAACTAAAACACATATGGGCCCCACACGACCACCAACAGCTAAGCACGAGGAAATAGAAACAATCTGCAAGCCTCTAGGAGTAATATGATGGTTGGGACAGGGCCCTGACCTACCCATAATTGTACAATCAAAAGGAGTAAACCTTCTATCTACAAGCTCCGGAGGAAAGGAGCTGGCTATGCTGACAATCCTGACTGGAAGCTAAGAAGGACCTGCTTCTCATCTATCCATACCTGCAGACAAGTAATGCAGCGCCCCAGAAAGGGCGTCAGTACAATATGTACCAAATATGTAAGGCAATAATTGTAAACAACTGAAGTAAAGAAATGAAACTGAGAATAACTTAGATGGAGGGGTAGAGATCATACTAAATAGTTGAACTTTCTATTATCTAATTTATCAATAACTAAAGAAAGCAAGAACCTTACCTGGCCCCCATAAGCCAGAAGGTACAACCAGCACAGAATAACCCACTCGGGGGCCCCCATAGGCCCTAGTGGGTACATTTCAATCTATATACCCCTAATAAGGTCATACTGCATCATCTAATAACTATAGCCGTCCTACCCGTCCCCTGGGTCTACAACTGAGCCCGCTCGTCCCCTGAACTATAGCTGTGTCTTAGTCCGGTGGACTCCTGTTGTCTGTATCCCAAGTACCGAACTCAACGGGGTGTGTCGATATGGCATAAGAGTAGTCCAGCCATGGAATGGACTGTATGAGGACCTCGAACCTCATCTTCGTCCCTCACGGACGGCTAACCACTCCTCGGAGCGACGTCATCTAGCCTCTCGAGGGCGTCGACACAGCTAGTAACCCTTGGGTTGATTATGGAGGGCTATGCAGGGCATAGTCAATCCCAACTAGACATGAAATACTGGTCTCAGCTAATAAAAACAACTAATCGTAATAAGTATGCTTATGGTATTCGTACTGGGATTCAAATTGAGTCATGATACTGAAGAAACTAACTTGCCGAAGGGATTTGCCTTAACATACCTGAATTGAGGATTGCTGCTTAATTGGCGAGTATCAGATTCGTATTCAATGGCGTTCCTCAATTGAAATCGTACTACTGGGAAAATTAAACTAGTTTCAGTACTAAATTCGACAAAAATGATAACTTTCAATATAAATATCAATTATACTTCAGCTTGCTAGAACATGATCGAAACATATAATTTCTTGAAAGTTCAGAAGGGAGAAGTACTCACTTGAAGCCTGTGATCATATAGAAATTAGTCTGGAGCAATTCTAACCACTTTGGCAAGACGGAGTTATGATTTGCCGAGCAAATTTCGTGAAAATAACTCCGTAGTAATGTTCCCTGCAGCCTTAAACTTCAATACCCGAAGTTAATTTGAATTCAGGCAGCGTTTTGTAGCGTAAACAGAGGAGATTTATTTGTTTTCTTCGTGGTTTCCCTCTTCTGCCCGTATACAAACTTTGGAAATGAAATGAAATCTAAGGGAGGAACGTATATATACTTGGGGTGGTGGATAGGGCTCCGTGGAAATGAGCCCAACGCGCTAATCCTGGGCCATTCCACGGAGCCCAACGCGCTAGGAAGGGTTCGTGCCACGTTGCCCCTTTGGGCAGCTGGCCTGACCTTCTCCCGCGCGGTCCCGACTTCGTGCTCGTTCGACTTTCCCCCGGACCCTCTCTCGTACATATTGTACTCTAAAACTCTTAACTAACATACGAATAGGCCAACTAAACATTAAGAACTCACGGGGTGTAACATCCTCCCTCCTTAGGAACATTCGTCCTCGAATGTTAACTTTAGCTTACAAGAACCTTAATTCTTTTTACTGCTCATTCTGGAAAAATTTCAGCAGAGTCTCCCCTGTAATATGGACTATTTGAAAATCCTGAAACGCAGAAAAGTCCAACACATGTACTTCACACAGTACTATGGCAACCATTTCACAACAAGGTTAGAGTCAACTACACCAGATATATACGACACAAATCATAAAACAACAACTGAATCAATAAAGGTACCTCAATTGCATGGTCTGAGCTAAGCCTGGAACAAATGAGGATATCTGGATCTCATATCGTCCTCATCTTCCCAAGTCATCTCTTCTCTGTTTCTGCTCCTCCATAATACCTTAATAGAAGCGACATCCTTAGTTCTCAACCTGCAAACTTGTCGATCTAATATAGATACTGGAACCTCTTCATAGGCTAATTCCTCAGTGACTTGGACATCATCAACTGGCACAATTCGAGATGGATCCCCAATACATTTCGTAGCATCGACACATGAAAGACTAAGTGAACTAATTCTAATTCTTAAGGCAGATCTAACTCGTATGTCACCTGGCCTATTCTCTAGAGAATTTGATACAGTCCAATAAACCTCGGGCTGAGCTTTCCCTTCTTACAAAATCTCATGATGCCCTTTATCGGCGAAACCTTCAGAAACACCCAGTCACCCACATCAAACTCCAGATCTCTTCGCCGCACATCAGCACAGGATTTCTGGCGGCTTTGAGCTGTCAGCAGGCGTTCTCTGATAAGCTTCACCTTCTCTTCTGACTGATGGATAATATCTGGCCCAATTAATCCCGATTTTCCTACCTCGAACCAACCAACCGGGGACCTGCACTTCTGCCTATATAAAGCTTCATAAGGCGCCTTCTGGATTGCAGAATGCTAACTATTGTTGTAAGCAAATTCAATAAGCGGAAAATGTTCATCCCAGTTGCCTCCGAAGTCTAACATGCAGGCCCGTAACATATCCTCGAGCGTCTGAATTATACGTTCTGCCAGCCCGTCTGTTTGAGGATGGAAGGCTGTACTCAGATTAACCTGTGTCCCCCGACCCTTCTGGAAGGATTGGCAAAATTTAGTTGTGAACTGCGCCCCTCTGTCATAAATAATTGATACCGGAACACCATACAATCGAGCTATCTCCTGATATACAATTTAACATAGTCCTCGGCTGAGAAGGTAGCCTTGACTGGCAGAAAATGGGCCGACTTCATCAACCTATCAACAATCACCCAAATAGAATCAAATTTACGCCTGGTACGAGGTAACCTTGTTATAAAGTCCATATTAATTGCCTCCCATTTACACATAGGCACTGCTATTTCCTGCATCAATCCACCGGGTTTCTGATGTTCAGCCTTAACCTGATGGCAATTAGGACCTTGTGCTACGAATTCTGCTACCTCCTTTTTCATTCCCCACCACCAGTAAATTTATTTTATATCATGATACATATTTGTTGAACTTGGATGAAGAGAATAACGGGAATAAGGTACCTCGCCCATAATCTGCTGGCGAAGTCCTGCCGCATCTGACATACAAAGGCGGCCCCTAAATCTTAAAACTCCATCCTCAGTTACCTCGAAATCCACTATTTCCCTTTGTTGAGCCTTATTTTTGAGTTGAACTAGGTTAGGGTCTTCGTACTGCCGTTCTTTCACTTCCACAACCAATGATGATACTATTACACCCCATAAATTTTCGACATGTAGATGGCCTATTCGCATGTTGGTTAAGAGTTTTTGAATGCCATACATGCTAGGAAAAGGCCCGGGGGAAGACCAGATAAGAGATTCATCGAACCATCACGGAAGGAGAAGGCTCCGCGATGGCAACGTGCCACGGAGGGAGGGCCTCCGCGTTGGCGCCGTGTCACGGAGGCCCTATCCATGTCCAAGTATAAAAGCCTCCAACTTCGGTTTAAATGTTATATTTCATATAATTTCCAGAGAAGTCGAGGGAAAAACATAGAGGACGAAGATTCCATTGAAATTTCCTTCCGATTATGCTGTCAAACGCGGTCCAAACTCAAATTAACTCCAGATACCGAGGTGTTAAGCAGTAAGGAGCATTCCTACGGATTTAGTTTCGTGAAATTCGGCCGGCGAATCATCGTGCTACTGAGCTAAGGTAAGTGGAATTGCTCCAAATTAGTGTCAATATACTCCTAGCCCTAAACTGAGTATTTCTTCCTTCTGGACTTTCGAGAAATAGCGAGTTTT
>JACEIK010002570.1:0-22313 GCA_018107945.1 Datura stramonium
CCAATTTTCCTTGCTTTTATATTAAATCTATATGGTGCAAACTAATATCAATTTCTCAATCAATGCTAGAATTTATCATTCCCTGGTCCTCGTGGGATTCGACCCGGACACTCATCAGGTTACTTGTTTCGATACTTCAACCGTGTATATTATTTGAATTAAGAATATATTTTGGACGTTATCAAAAATGGCACTGTTGCCAGGGACTAGTGCTTGATAATCTTGTGATTAATTGTTAAGTTGAGTTAGTGTGCATCGTAGCTACTTGATTTGATTTTTTGTTGTGTTGTTAGGATCTCATCACCACATGAGCCTTCACTCCCATGCAGGGGATAGCTCAGTGGAGGGTAACATGGAACTTGAATAAGATAATTCGGTGATGCCGGAAGTTGCAGGAGCCATTCGCCTACCACCAACTATAGGGAATGCGGTGTTCCATGTTACTAGCACCATGTTGCACTTGTTACAGATGAAGGGGCTCTTTGGTGGCAAGCCAAGCGAAGATGCAAATCCACACTTGAGGAATTTCTTGGAAATTTGCCAGCCTTTCAACATTACAAACATTAGTCAAGAGTCAATCAGGTTGAGACTCTTCCCGTTCTCATTGACAGGGGAAGCAATAATGTGGCTAGAGGAACTTCCTCTGGGGTGTATTACTTCGTGGCAAGAGTTAATTGAGGCTTTCCTAGATTGATTTTTTCCTCCCTCAAAGATGTTACAACTGAGGGATGATATTACAAACTTCCAACAAGAACAAGGAGAGCCTTTGCATGAGGCATGGTTGAGTTTTAAAAAGAAGGTTTCTCTTTGCCCAAATCTTGGATTACCGGATGGAGTACTTCTCCAAAGCTTCTATAGGGCCCTTGATTCAATCAAAAATCCGTTGCCAACAACCTAGGTGGGGGTTCTATTATGGACCAAACATATGGGTTGGCCAAAGCTCTCCTTGATCGAATGACAAAAACCAATAGGGCTTGGCACACAAGGGAGACAAGTGTGTCCACTCATTAGATTAGCTCAAGTGCATTGGCGGCGGAGTTGCGAAAAAGGGATGATGAGAGGGATGAGACTCTTTCCAATATGATGACACAATTTGAATTGATGATCAAGCGTGTGATGGAGCAGGTCCAAAGGTAGTAAATGTCGTGGAAATGCAAGGTCCCCTGCAATATGAAAGGGAGCCTTCACCACCAAGATATGATGAAAGAATGCCAATATATGGGTAACCAAATGGGAGGCCCTCGACCTAGCTTCCAAGGAGCAAACCAAGGCCCGTGGCACCCAAGGGATGATAACCAAGGGTGGAGGAATCGTGAGCAACAAGGTTGGCCTGAAAGAAATGAGAGGTAGGGAAATAGAGAGCCAAACCAAGAAAGTGATATTTATTATCGAAGTCCAAATCCATACATTCCACCTCCTAAGGTCGGGAATCCTCAAAACCAGCCAGGGGTAAGTGATGCAGGTAGCTCAAAAATCGAAGAAATGCTACCAAGAGTCTTGAAGAAAGTGGAATTGACTAAAAGTGGGGTGAAGGAATTTAGAGGGGAGGTGTCTAACCTCGCTCTAACTGTGAGTTCACACTCTGCATCCATCAAGCATTTAGAAGCCCAAATGAATCACCTATTGGCTCAAATGAACCCGAGGATGAAGGGAACACTACTTAGTGACACAATGCCTAACCCGAAGAAAGATGGTCAATGTATGGCTATTGTCACTGGAAGTGGAAAGGTGATTGGAGATATGTCGGGGAAGTCTAGTGAGGTGGAGAACCAGAAAGTAGTTGATGAAGAAGAGGTTGATAAAAAGCCAATGACTCCGGAGAATGAAGAAAATATTGAGGAAGAAATAAGGGATAAGGATGACGAGATCCGCATTCAAGTTGATGATGAAGAGGCGGTCATGGAGGCCACGAGTGATGATAGAGTTGAAGCAAGAAACCCACCACCGTATCTACAACAGCTTAAAAAGAAAAAGAATGAGGATCAATTTAAGAAGTTTGTTGACATGTTTAGAAAGTTGTCCATAAATATACCGTTACTAGACGATTTGATCCAAATGCCTGGTTACGTCAAGTTTATGAAAGATTTGTTGAAAAAGAAGAAGGTGGTTGATGCTTGAAATGAAGAGAAAATGCACCATTGTAGTGTAGTAATGATAAGCAACCTTGCCCCAAAAAGGGAATATCCCGGAGCTTTTACAATTTCATGCACGATTGGAATTTGTGTGTTTAAGAAGGCTCTATGTTATCTCAGCGCAAGTATAAATCTGATGCCCTTGCTCATTTTTAAGAAATTAGGCCTCGGAAGCATGAAACCGACATCGATGCGGCTGCTAATGGCTGATAGGTCCATCAAAAGACCGGTGGGAGTGCTAGAAGATGTGCTGGTGAGAGTGGACAAGTTTATTCTACCAACTAATTTTGTTATTATGGATTGTGAAATGGATGTAGAAGTTCACATTATTTTGGGAAGACCTTTGTTAGCTACCAGGAAGGCCGTGGTAGATATGGAGCTTGGAGAGTTAAAATTTTGAGTTGGCAGTGAGGAAGTCACCTTCAAAATGTGTCCATCAGCTGAAACTCCACCCCAATGCAAGGTGCTTGGAATATTACAAAATGATGATGATGATAAGGGATTGGAGCTGGGGGAAATGGAGTCGGATGATGATCCATCGAAAATGAAGAATTGAAAAAGGACTATGTCGTGCCACGATGATAAATAAGGAGCTTCTTGGGAGGAAACCCAAGTGTTTAGTGAATTATATGATATTTTTGTTGTTTTTGTTTGTGTATAAACTAAGAAATGAGAAGAAAAGTGGGAAACAAAGCATGAAGGGAGAACTGGTGAGGGACCAGCGAGCCACCGATATAGAAACCTGGACCGCCGAAGAATGTGAGATCAAAGAAGAAAGCTGAGGTTTGAATTGAAGAACCGTTGGGCCACCGGCTAACTGCCGAACCGGATTCGTGGGCCGCCAGTGTATCACCGGCTTGAAGCAGAGAACCTGATGCTAGGCCATAGATTCGGTGAATGACTAGCAAAACGCAGATGCAATTTGCGAACCGCTAGTGCATTGCTGGCTAGAACCAGATCACTAGGCACAATACAAGGTGAGTAAGGCACAGCGGTGAACCACCAAAGGGAATCGGCGAACCGCCGGTATAGTGCCAGTCGGGGCTCGTACTGAGTAAAAAAAGAGGAATCTAAAAAGATTGGCCCATAAAATCCAAAATACCTACCCAGCCACCTTATTATCAAATATTCCTATAGCTTCCCTTTTTCCAACATTTTTATTTCCATGTTTGTCTCTCCATTACCCAACATTCCCAATTCCCTACATTCTTCCATTTTTCTTTCACCTTTCCACCTTCCAACTTCCCACCAACACACCCACATTAAACTCCCGACCTTCCCCCTCAACCTATCACATTCCAACTCTCCACCTATAAATACCCATCCATATTTCACTATCACAATCACTTCCTCAATACTAGCTACTCTATATTCATCTGAAGGTGCCACTACAATCTTGAGCTATTTTCCTTTTAGAAGCTAACAAAGTGTGCAAATATTCTTCCAATTCGGTAACTTTTCTCTTGCCCCTGTTTTAATTTTTGTTTTGGTACCTGATTCTGTAGGAGTAATATTTTATTTCCATTTACTTATTGAAAATTTTGATTGTGTCATGCGTGTTAAATAGGGTGGATATGTGCTTTTATGGTGAAATTATGAAAAAGGTGAACTCTGAGCAACCCATTTACATAAAGCACAACATTTTGCCTGATGATAGACCGGGTGACGCTAATCTTAAGGGCTAAATGTCATGAATATGTGTTTGAATGGAGTATAGTTGTTGGTAGTATGTTTTTTAAGAATGGGTGTTAATGGGTGTTTGTGAGTAATGAGTTGAAAATTTGGGGACGACAGGGGACGGTGATTCGCCGGTCAGATTCAGTGAAACGCCGATGGTTCATTCTGAAATGGCCCTGGCTACTGAGTGGATCATGCGCTATATCGGCGGTTCGCGAATCGAGAGCGGCGAGACACCGCTAGAACTGTCGAAAATTGCTTAATTTTCCCAGTGCTCTGTTAAGCATCGATGGTCAGTCGGCGGCCCGCGAATTGTCTTCTGCGAACCACCGGTCGCCCGCCGGCACCACTTGATCTTTAAATGACTATTTGATTTTCCTTTTCTTCTCAGTTCTTCTTTAAACTAGTTGTCTTTTCTCTTAATTCTACTTTAAATTATTGCCACTAACATACCTCTTACAGAAAAACACATCATGTCATCTTCCAGGAACACTGGCAAAGGAAAGGCCCCTGCTTCCTCTGCTAGCAAGGGCAAAGGCAAAGAGAAGGTTGCTCCACCACAAGTAAACACGAAGGAAGCCATCATTCTCTATGTTGTGAATGTGAAGGAACACTATGCCATCTGCCAGGGATGCTCCATCACAGTGGAGAAGAGTTTTGACTTGGCTGGGTTAAAAGGTCATTTCCCCAACATCACCGAGCAGTTCACCCACAGGCAATGGCATGCATTTGCCAACCCTTTGACGCCATACTACCCCAACTTGGTCACAGAGTTTTATGCCTCTTATCAGGCCCTCCAAGAGAGTATGCAACATCTGGGCAAAGTGGATGAGTTCCCCTGCTTTCCATCAATGATGATCCGGGGGGTGAAAGTTGATATCACCCCGACTGCTAATAAACTATCTGTTCTGGGAGGATGAAATCGACTCCACTATGGAGTACATGGCATGGGTGGCCAATATGAAGGACCATTTTGCATGGATAGGCCGCATTATAGCAGTTGGCAATCCTTTGTAGGCCTCTATGGGTGGCGAAATCTCACGCCATGACTTGAAGTTCGAGGCCAAGCTATGGCTAGACTTTATTTGTGCTCGGATCATCCCCTCAAAGAATGAGTAGAGGGTTAGTCTTAAAACCACCATTCTTATTGATTGCATTATGTTGGGGGTCCCCATCAACTTCGGGGAAATTGTAGCTCAGCAGATAAACAAGAAGGCCCGACAGTCCAGTATTTCCATGCCATATGTTGTTTTGATCTCCCAACTTTGTGAACCAGCAGTCCATTATTTCCATGCCATATGCTGTTTTGATTTCCCAACTTTGTGAAGCAGCTGGAGTGCCTCTTTTTCCTGACAAGACTCCTTCCTCTACTATAGGAGCGATTGATGTTGATAGGAACAGAGACGTTGAGGCACCGACAGTAAAAAGGAAGTGTTGCAAGCCTTCAGCATGCAAGAAGAAGCCCTCTCCCATGGGTCAGCCCAATAACCAATCACCCTAGAATACAATGTGCCTTAGCCTGACATGTTGGGCCAAGCACCGGGTGACATGCCCCTGCAAAGAGTTTCTCCACCTCCCCAATCTTATCAGCCAAGTGGTCTACATCGCCTCGTGGAGATGACAAACTCGCATGAAAGCCAGTTTCAATGTTTGGCCAAGATCCACCGGCACTTATTGCCAAAACAATCAAGAAGGAGCTCAAATCATTGTACGAGAATGTCGCCACTTTATGCAAGAGGGTGGATGTAGTAGAAGGGGCAGTCACTTCCCTGCAAACTGAAGTGCAGGAGTGGAAGAGTCAGACTTCGGTCGAAGTGCCCGATATGAGCGCCATGGATGCTGCAATGGCTGCTCCTTCCTCAGCTCGGGGACCAATTGATGACTTGTTTGAAGGGCTGGGTGATGATTTCACTGGGGTTGGTGATGCCATCGGCGGTGATGGTTGTGAGGTAGAGGTTGACGATGAAGAGGAGTGACTCTCTCAGGGAATTCCTTGTCCCTTTTTCCCTTTTGCATATTTACATTGGGGACAATGTATGATCTTAAGTGGGGGAGGGATGAGCGCTATTGATGGGGGGAGATTTGTTTCTTGTGAAATTTTGATGTTTTTATTTAAGTTTGAGTAGGTCCAACCTTTATCAGGCTGTCGTGGTTGATGATTTCCCTTATTGGGCGTGTTTTGTTTTATGAATGAATTAGTTTGTGTCTTTTTGTGAATGGTACTTAGTAACTAAATGGGGTCTTTGGTTTTAAGCATCATATTTTGAAATTTCTGAATGAGATGACCCCAAAATAGTGTTTTTTTTGCCATTGTAAATAGTAGGGTAGAAATTAAAACTCCAAGAGTATTCTTTTGATTGCGGTTCTTTCCCAAGGAGCAGTATTCATTTTAGTTATTTTTGTTATCGAATTGGGTTGGCTTTTCTCGATGATGGATTGAGTGGCGACATTCTTAAGGGAAATGCCATGTCACTTTAAGTCTGTTGTGAAGTTGTTTTAAGAGGCACCAACTAAAAATTTTCTTGTGTTGAAATGAAAATGGTACTTAGTGACTAAATGGGGTCTTTGGTTTTAAGCATCATATTTTGAAATTTTTGAATGAGATGACCCCAAAATAGTGTTTTTTTGGCCATTGTAAATAGTAGGGTAGAAATTAAAACTCCAAGAGTATTCTTTTGATCGCGGTTCTTTCCCAAAGAGCAGTATTCATTTTAGTTATTTTTGCTGTCGAACCGGGTTGGCTTTTCTCGATGATGGATTGAGTGGCGACATTCTTAAGGGAAATGCCATGTCACTTTAAGTCTTTTGTGAAGTTGTTTTAAGAGGCACCAACTAAAATTTTTCTTGTGTTGAAATGAAAATGCGAAAACAAGGGCATGAGGATGAAGATAATGAGCAAGTATTGACACTATAGCATAGTAATCTTGGTCGTACATTGTAAATTACCTGTTTGACTTATGATATTTTCTTGCTTAATGTCCTAATGTGATGTTTTGTTTGGAAAAATGACTCTTGTAGACCCTCTAAGGGTGATTCTTTGTGTGGCAAGGATATTTTTTTGAATATTGTGCATTATTTCTTGTCTAGAACTTGCCCTAAATGTGATTCAAGGTGAAATCCTAGATGTAGTTGCACCATGAAAATGAGTTTAGGCCCTCAGTTGTCTAGACACTTTAACCATATGCCCTCCATGATCATTAATCCTTGTTAGCCAATTTTGAGCCTTAAAACCTTTCCTTGGAAACCACATTACAAGCCTTAAGATCATTCTTAATACCTCTTTTGGCCCCATTCTCCCTAAATGCTAATTGATAAGATAAGTGCTGAAGTAAGGCTTAGGGCCTAAGAAATAGGGAGTGAGAAAAGCAAATGTGAAAAATGACGCAAGAGCCTAAGTTTGGGGGAATGTAAAACAAAAGGGGAAGACAAGAATCATAGTATGAAGGGAACATCATCTTTTGTCAAAGTGCACCAAAAGATGAATCAAAAAAAAAAAGAAACAGACTATTTGTGTGAATTGGTGTTCCCTCTTGAGGTAATAAGGCTAAGGGTGGAAGAAAAAGAGGGGTTATAAGGGGGAGTATTAAAGAGAAAAATGCACATCCTACCCTAACCTTAGTCCTACATCACAGCCCAAGTCCTAAATGATTCTAGGTACAGCTACTCTACATTAGTGGCGAACTACATAAAGGGCAAGCCTATGGGTCAAGTGTATGCACGAAGATATCTTTTGGGAGAGTGAGTGTGAGTGTCTCTTCGAATTAATCCTTGGTATGCATTCAAATGATCATAGAACTAAGAGAATAGGTATCCTTACATTGGGTGAGTGGCATCATTTCTTTTAGGGATGCAAGAGCATTTAGAGTTAAGGTGAACATAAAGCAAGGAGTGCAAACTCTAAAGCAAGCTTTGAATTTTCAGTGGTTATAACTTGAGATGCTATGTGTGTTACTTGGTTGAAAAATGCCCTTGTGTGATTAATGATTCCTTTCAAAAATCTTTACTTGATAAAAAAAGTGATTTCCTGCTTGAAACATCTTCATTGTTTTGTCCTTTTGGGGTATTTTCTTCTCTTTTCGGTGAGCGTGGTGAGTATTTTTGGGTTATCATGGTCCAGGTGATCGGCGAGGTCTAATTGTGAAGAGATGTAACATTTTCCTCAATAGTTGAAGTATCGCATTACTTGAGGAAAAGCAATGATTCAAGTTTGGGGGTTTTGATGAGTTGGTAAATTACCAACTTATAAGACTCTAAAACTTGATTTTTTGTTTCGTTCCTGAGTTTATTATTTAGATTTTATGCCCTTTTTTCTTTGTTTTATGCAGATGCCTAAGTTTGAAGAAAAATAGAAAAAATGGAGCAAAAAGGAGGAAGTGAGAATGAGCGGCGAGTAGCAGGTGTCAACCGGAGAAACACCGGCTAAAATCCTAATGTCCCTGCCTCAGAGATTGAATGCCACCGGCAATTCGCGACTTGCCAGCGGTGAGTCGCTGGTTCAGTCGCCGAATGACACCCAGGAGTTCTGGAGTTGGCATTGAAGATGCAGCAGTTCACGGATTGGCATCGCTGAAATTTCGGGTGTACCGCCAAAGTTTACTGGAAATGAGTGCAGAAGAAGAGCAGATACCCGGCGGTTCATGGATTTCATCGGCGAACCGCCGGTTCCAGAATGGTGCTATTAAGGGTATAATCGTCCGCCACTGAAAAAGGAGATGAAAAGTACCCTACTTTTCAGAGTATAAATAGAAAAAAAGTACTCTGCATAAGGGAAGGAAAAAGTAGAGAAAAAGAAGATACAGAGATAGAGAGATTGAGAGAAAATGCAAGTACACATCACATCACTATTTCCTCTTTTAGCTGAAGACAATCTTTTAGATGAGAAAGGGATTTTTATTGAAACTTGTAGAAAATACTCTGCTCTATTTTCTTCTTTGGTATTATTAAGTTTCAGCTGTAGTTGGAGGATAATTGTGCATTTGATTTATCTACTCATATTATTGAATTCAATGATGCTATTGACGAATGTGTTTTTGAATTTCTTAACTATGAGTAGATAAAATCATTAACTATAGGTGTGTGATGATGAATACTTAATTGGACTGGGTATTGCTAGAGTCATCTTCATAATGTTCAATCAAGTGTAAATCTATTAGATTCCCTTCAATCTATTAATGAAGATCCATTGATGATGATATGGGTCTATCTATACTTGCTTTATTGTTGCTCGGGAGAGAATAATTAAGTATTGGAAGGGAATCAGGTAGTGGGTATAGATAAGAGATTGTAAAATTAAGCTAGAGATAGCTGAAATTACTTCCTTCTTCCTAATTGGCAACTAATAGCTAGGAATAGTGAAGTTTCTAATCCAAATCAATTCTGGTTGAGCTAAATCGCAGCTAGATTTTGATAAAACTCTAGCTAGGGGTAGTCAATAGGTTGAGAAGCTGAGGCTACCCACTTCTCGAGATTATTTACACTTTTTGAACTTATGAGATGACCTGGCCTATCCCGATCTTATTAGTATTTCATCTACACCGCACCTCTAGTGTTTCACACTATTGTCAACAACTTAGCTGATCTTGTTACTTTTAGTTCACTAAATCAATTTGTGTAATTCTCTAAAAAGTTTAACCCCCCCCCCCCATTTTCCTTGCTTTTATATTAAATCTATATGGTGCAAACTAATATCAATTTCTCAATCGATGCTTGAATTTATCATTCTCTAGTCCTCGTGGGATTCGACCCTGGTACTCGTCGGGTTACTTATTTTGATATTTCGACCGTGTATATTCTTACAATTAAGAATATATTTTGGACGTTATCACCCAACAGGGGGCTTTATATTACATTGAAGAAGGGGAAACAGATGAAGAAGAATATGAGGTGAAGGAGTTTATTTAGAATGGGGAGTGGGATAAAGAAAAATTGAGTAGTAGACTATCAGCTGATTTGGCAGAGCGTGTGATCAAAAATGTCAAACCAGTTGTCAATGGAGATATAGATATACCTTGGGGGATGGCAATCCACAAAGGAAATTATTTGTGAGCTCTGCTTAACAAATCATGAGGAAAACAAAGGAGGAAGTGCCCTGTTTAACAAATATCTGGATACAAGGGATTCCTTTCAAGTTGAGTTTTTCCCTGTGGAGAGTTTGGAGGAAAAGAGTCCCTACTGATGATATATTATGGAAGATGAAGATTCAATTAGTGTCTAGATGTTATTGTTGTGAGTAACTCAAACAAAAAACCTTGAACCATTTATTTCAAATAGCTCCCATAGTATCTAAGTTATGGAAGCAGTTTGCTACATGTGCAGGTTTCAATCCAGATGGGATGCATCTACATCAATTAATAAATACATGGTGGAAGGTTCCAACTCCCATAAAGTTACAATGCATATTCAAAGCAATGTCAATGATCATCATGTGGCATTTGTGGAGAAGGAGGAATGTTAGAAGTCATGGGAAGGACAATAATATATTCCAAATGACCATGATGATTCAACAAACTGCCCAAAGGCTCATCAAATCAAGATATCCATGGATTGAACTCCCTGGGAAGTAGGATGGAATTCTTAATGTCCTACACCAACACAAGCCTAAGTTGTACTGCAGGACAATCAAATGGGAGTTCCCTATGGAGGCATAGATAAAGGTGAATATGGATGGTGCTTGCAAAGGGAATCCGGGGATAAGTGCATACGGTTTCTGCTTGAGAGATCCTAGAGGCAATCTACTGTATGTTGAAGCTCAAGAAATGGGCATCAGTAGTAACATGAAGGAAGAGGTTAGAGCAGTGAAGGAGGCAATGAGATATAGAAGTAATAAGGGATAGAACATTATTCTACAGACAAATTTGTTGAGTCTTAAGAAAATGTTAACAAGGACATGGCAGATTCCTTGGGAGATAGTAGAAGACATTGAGGAAATAATACATATGATTGATAGTTGTAATGTGCAAATAAATCATATTTATCGAGAGGCTAATCAACTAGAAGATGCATTAGCTAATTCAGCATTCAATCATGCAGAGAAGAGAATATACAACAATTTCCAGCAATTACCAACAGCATGCAAAGGATTGCTACTAGCAGACAAAATACAAATTCCATAGCTTAGAATCAAAACAAGAAAGATCATCCCAGATGAAAAAAAAGGCAATGTTCCCCAAGGTAATATACAAGAAATAAACAAAACATACATGGGGAAGATCTACTTAGACTACACTACGGCAGCAATAAAAAATGGATACCAGCAAAAGGGAGCAAGGGAGTCAGATATGCGGATTAATGGCTACCATTGGAGAACCTGTGATAAGAGAGGATTTGGGCAACAGATCTTCCATAATCCTGACACATCTTTCAGAACAACTAGAATCCTGACTCTACTCAATCAGTGAGTCACCGAAATTTCCACCTAGAGAAGCGACAGCGAGTTAGAAAAAAGGAAAACCGAGGAAGTTAAGGATGGAAGGTACCTTCTGAGCTGTATATGGAGCTCATCAATGGAGAGGATCGGGAAGCATGTTGATAACTCAGAGCATCAAGAGAAGAAACTGGCTGCTAGCAAAAGGAAGCATCATACAATGATGGAGAGGAGACAAGAAACCCTTGTTTTTTGGGGTTCTGTTAGAGAACACCTGAATTTTGATAGGGTTTTCTTTGGGTCCAGGTCGGAATTATTGGACTAGCCGATCAAGCCATCCAAACTTTGTGTATTGGACTTGTTTTGTTGCTTGAATAAATAAAAGGACCTTTGAGCTGAAAATTTAATTTAAAAAAGGGCTACTCTCTAATAACAAGAGACCTGAAAGTCTGAGGGAACTGAAATTCTAGGACATGTCAGGGCCACTTTCTAATAATAAGAGACCTGAGAGCCTAAACAACCACACACATACTGATCATCTAAATTCATAAAAATCATAGACACAAATCATAGTTTAAATTATATGTACTAAAATCATGATAAAGTCATAAATATTTAAAAAGGGTTACATTCTCGAAAATAGTACTAAATCATGGTTGAGTCTTAGAAATCATGCTAACATCATATCATGGACATAATCATGAATTGGAGAGAGGGGGATCATGAGCATACATAGCTATTTATCATAAAAGCGTTGAAATCATGAACATGGTATGCTATTTATCGTGAAAATCTTGGAAACATGGAAGACATGATGGAATTCATACATAAAATTGAAATCCTAAGACATGTTTTTCTAAAGGATTAAAATAACTAGGGTTTTGAACATGAATTGGGATATAAGGATGAAAGAATATCCTTGTTGAAGTCTCATATACCTGTCTTGAAGAGATCCCCCACTATAACTTGAACATTGAAGCTCTTGGAGAAGAAACCCTAGGTTTTGAGCCTTGAGAGAGAGAGAGGAGATGAACTTACTGATGATATGAGTTGAATKAGGGTTTGGGATAGGAAAACCCTTTTTAATTCACCCCTTAGAATACCCAAAATGACCTCACTTAGGAATTAGAATCATATAAAATTACTAAAATACCCCTAGAAACTCGCTTTAAAAATCTTCCCGACAGTGACCATGATCGACACAATGAGTCATTGTCTGCCATAACGACTCATTGGATCCATATTTCCTTTTGGAGTAAATTTGTAACTTTCTAATTCTCACACAACTGGCACCCATCACAAACCGTCAATGGGCAAGCCTTTCAATCCCTTTTATTCTCCAACCAAAGAATGGATGGGACGGGTCGTTACTTGCCATGATGACTCGTCACTCCTCTTGTTGTCACCACTGTCTCAAACGTATAGTTTCTAGAACTCTTCCAATAAATCCATACCATGAGTCATCACTTTCTACCACAGGTCATTGCATGTTTCCATTGTCACTAACTCAGATTTGAACCCTTTCTGAACTCCATTCAATGGTCGTGTGGGATGATCCCTTACATCCTGTAATGAGCCGTTACTTGACTTGTTAGTCCTAGGGACGTCTGGACTGCTGACTTTCAAGGAGGCATCTAACGGATCATTGTTCCTCACAATGACTCGTTGCTTCCTCTCATGGTTATGAAGGTCATGTTGCACACTTTCTAAATTCCTTCCGATGGCCCTTCCTAATGACTCATCACACCAAATAACGACTCGTCCCATGACTCGTTCTGAGGTAAAATTTATACTTTCTGTTGGTTTCATGCTTCATGTTTGGGGTATGATATTAGGGACTTTTGGGGTGTTACAATACCTCCCTCTTGGGAACATTCATCCTTCAATATGGGCTAACTAAGTTGAAAGGCTAGGGAAAGAGTTGCGATCCCAGGAACTGAATGCTAAATGCTAAGTGTTGATGGAGTATCTAACTCTGAACTAAATTACGTGACTAAATTGAAATCATGTTAACGTGCATGCATACTAAGGCATGAAAGGAACTAAGAGACGTGAGACTGTCTTGGAACTAGGTAGAGTACTTAGGAGGAACTATTTCTCCAAACTAAAATTGATCTGGTAAGGAAGGAGTTATAAATCCCGAAACTACTTCCTGATATCTGACTATCTATCATGGTATCTGATTCAACTGAGAGTAAGGAGATTATAAGAACAAATTGTTCATGGCATCTAAGTTGAGCACATGCATAAGGTAACCTGGACTGTTGAGCCGTTAAAGCGAATTCTAAGGACTTAGCTTACAGAGCTGAGCATACTAGAGACATGAGTTTTCATACCTAACTGGTTTCGTGACATAAGGTTGAGACTTAGAGAATCATGGAATAAGTCTAGGGTCATTGTCTGAAGCGGTTATCTAAATTTTGGAAATTTAAACATAAGCATGAGTAAAGCGTAATGCTAACTGAGATATAAGGGGAAACGTCTGGATAGGAAAGGATTGACATCCCATAGTTACTATTTCTGAACCCCTCTGCTAGCACATTCATGACTTGAATTGGCCTTTCAACTTATCATCTCCCCCATAGCTTAAAGTCTGTTTGTTCATCTTGGAGGTATTATCTGTGAACGCATGAAGCATGAGTTAGAAGAGAAACTTTCTACACACGATAAGAATAATAAAGAAAGGGATTTTTCCTAAAACACCATGTAGCCTCTTCCTCATAAGTGTGGCATTATTTAAACCCATGAAAAAAACTCCACTTGATGTGAATTTCAGACACCCTAGGATACTCTAAACCTAATGCTCTGATACCAAGTTTTTCATGACCCAAGTCTACACCGTGGATGTGATACGGTGCCTAGAGACATAAGTGACCCCAAGCTAACCCATGGCATAGCATAATTCTAACAAAAAATAACTAATAGAACATATATGAGTAAAAGTTAATTGAAAGTGTCTTATCATGAACATAAGAATATAATTTACTGAGAACACTGAGTTATGAGATGAGACTATACTAATCTGATGAGTTGTTGGGATAAGTCCCCAGCTAACCCCAACATCTGAAACTAGAATCATACTAAAATAAGGAAAACAAAACTCCCATCCTCGGAACCTGAGGACTCACCACTGTCAGCTGATAGAGTTTGAAGCCTCTAACCACAAGGTTGAGTCTAGAAACCTGGATCCATATCATAAAATGATATAGCACATAAAGTATATGACTAGTACTTGGAATGTACTGAGTATATGATAAACATAAATGGAACTAGAAACATACTAGTATACTAAGATAGAGACTAAGCTGAATATATGACTAAATGCATAACTGAGGTGAAGTACAATGACCCTATCTGAGAATGCATAGATACTGGTATAATATGCTCATTTGAAAAAATTTAATGAAATATAAGTAAATCTAGTTTTAGGTTCATGTATATGGACTGAAAACTGAATATGAAATCATAAACTGAAACTGTACTGAAATAACTATACTGAAACTGAAATTGAGCTATATTGTGGGAGAGCCTATTAACCGACAAACTCTAATGTGATCCTCGTGGAGCCCGACCTGTAACCCTTGTTGGAAGGGTGTTTATACCTTGCCAAGGTTTAGAACTCTGCCTGACGTGATATCACATCTGACATAGGGTGACAATCTCTAATAATGATGACCCCTTCTTACACCCATTGAGGCAAAGAAAACACTCTCAAATAACAAGGATCCTATATTCCTCGGGCTAAGAGAAACATTATCTACTATTGAGAATCTCTTATCCTACGGTGGCATGTAGTTTTGAGACCAGGTGCGCTGAAACCCTGGCCTGCTCGGTGCTAAGTACTACTCCTAACTAAACATAAGGATACATGTAAACTGATAAATCTAAAGTTGATATCCTAAGACTAGTCAAAACCGCTTTCTCTAACAAAGATATCGAGAGCCTAAAGGACTATAAGCATTCTAATACTAAGGGCTCAACTGATATTTTAAGTCTGGTCAAGTCTGAAGGAACTGAGGTTCTAAGACTTGTCAGGGCCAATTTCTAATAACAAGAGACTTGAGAGTCTAAAGAATTACACACATACTGATTATTCTTAATTCATAAAAATCATAGACTCAAATTATAGTTTAAAATCATATGTATTGAAATCATGGTAAAGTCATATATACTTAAAAAGGGCCATGTTCTCGAAAGTAGTACTAAATCATGGTTGAGTCCTAGAAATCAGTTAACATCATATCATAGACATAATCATGAATTGGTGAGAGGGGGATCATGAACATACATAGCTATTGATCATAAAAGCCTTGAAATCATGAACATGGTATTCTACTTATCATGAAAACCTTAGAAACATGGAAGACATGAGGGAATCCATATGTAGAATCAAAACCCTAAGACAAGCTTTTCTATAGGATTAAAATAACTACAATTTTGAATATGAATTGGGACACAAGGATGAAATAAGATCCTTGTTGAAGTCCCACATACCTGGATTGAAGAAATCTCTCACTATAACTTGAAACTTGAAGCTATTGGAGAAGAAACCCTAGGTCTTGAGCCTTGAGAGAGAGAGAGGAGATGAACTTACTGATGATTTGAGTAGAATGAGGGTTTGGGATAGGAAAACCCCTTTTAGTTCACCCCTTAGAATACCCAAATGACCTCATTTAGGAATTAGAAGCATATTAAATTACTAAAATACCCCTAGAAACTAGCTTTAAAAATATGTCCGACAGTGACCACGATCCACACAATGAGTCGTTGTCTGTCATAATGACTCATAGGATCCATCCGTTCCTTTTGGAGCAAATTTGTAGTTTTCTGATTCTCACATAACTGGCACCCATCACGACTCATTGTTGGGTACCATGAGTCTTCCTATAACTCGTGGTCAGTGGAAAAGCCTTGCATTCCCACTGATTCTCCAACCAATGATTGGATGGGATGGGTCGTTACTTGCCAAAATGATTCGTCACTGCTCTCGTTGTAACCACTGTCTCAATTGTACAATTTCTGGAACTCTTCCAACGGATCGATATCAGGAGTTTTCACTCGCTTCCATGGGTCGTTACACCCTTTCGTTTTCACTAACTCAGATTTGAACCCTTTCTGAACTCCATTCAACGATCACGTGGGATGATCCGTTACATCATGTAATGAGCCGTTACTTGACTCGTTAGTCCTGGGGATGTTTGGACTGCTGATTTTCAATAGGGCATCTAACGGGCCATTTTTTCTCACAATTATTTGTTGCTTCCTCTCATGGTTATGAAGGTCATGTTGCACACTTTCTGAAATCCTTCCAACAGCCCTTCTAATGACCCGTCACACCAAACAATGACTCATCCCATGACTCGTTCTAAGGAAAAATTTCCACTTTCTACTGGTTTCTTAATTCAAGTCTAGGGTCTAATTTTAGAGACTTTTGGGATGTTACATGATGTCCTCAGATCATGAGGACTCACCAGAAACTGGGATAAAGTTGGACTGAGTGGGAGCGAGCTACTAACGGGACTAATATGGATCACCCAAACCTATATCATGAAATGATATAGCATAGAGTATGCAGTCAATACTTTTGAATGTACTGAGTGTGGAGAGAAAATAAAACATGCTTGTAAAACGATAGTGTGAAATTATGAATATAAAAGAAGATAGAACATGAGAGTAAGGACAACATGCTAAATGTCATATTCTTGAAGTAATCATAATCATGAGATATTCATCATTAGCTGAAACATATTGACCCAAGGTTTAGAAATAGTAATCATGTAGTGTACCATTCTTGAGATCATAAGGTGAAAACTAGTAAACTGATCAATGGGTAGAATATGCTATTAAACATGATATCATAATACATGAACACGAGTAACTAAAAAATGAGGAACAATGGAGACCTCGTCATAGTCTACACTATCATGCTAGAGCTTATGTGATGCCCCAACTATCTCACTCAAGTGGGCAGAGTCGTCCTAAGCCTTGCCAGGCAAAGAACGATGAAGGTGTGATATCACTGGTGTGCCCTTGGGTGGAGAGGAAGCACTCTCTTGAGAGGTCCCAAATAAGATTATATATACCTATGGTGGCACGTGGTTATGAGACCTGGGTCCTCTGATCCCTAGCCTACTCGGTGCTAGACACTACTCCCAAAAACATGCATATAGCTCATAATTATCTTCTTAAAATAACTTGAATATCTCTAAGGAGTCTTGACTCCAAAACATCTCATTAAAGCATATCTTGTAAACCTCGGTTAAATATCATAATGAAACACACTTGACTTAACATGGGCTTGCTCAAATCATAAGATCATACATAATTGAATAAGGCTTCATAACTTGAAATCATGAAATCATAATTTTAAGAATTCATCAACATTCATGCATACTCTGATAATTCATCATACTAGAAATCATGGGCTCATAAGCTTGAAATTCATAAATCATGCATAATAGGAAAAAATTATCATAAGCTTAAACTCATGAATTAGTAAGTAATTTGAGAATCAAATCTCCCCCAATAACCCTAAATCATCAATTGAAATATGAAAGAATTGAACCCATAGAAGTAGCATGAAAGATATCATGGAATTGAGAATTGTACAACAAAGAATGTGGCTGAATTCTGGGCCATCTACGATGGCCTTATGTTGCCATGGGATTTGGGTTACATTCTTGGAGACTTGAAATCATAGAATAGGTGTGAAATTGGGCATAAGGGTGGAAGAATTTCCCCCATTCATAACCCTACATACCTGAGCTTGAAGAATCTTCAACTTGATTGGAGACCCAGAGGGAATTGAGATGGAAAAGAGGATGAAACCCTAGCTTCTCTTGAGGGGATTTGATCTTCACTTAGGGGTGTTAAGAGTAAAATGATGGAATAGGATGATTAAACCCCTTAAAAACACCCTTTAGGAGGCTTAAATGACTTAGTTTAGGAGTTAGGAACTAAAGAATTACGAAAACACCCTTAATAATCCGACAGAAAATTACTCACTATCAGACCCAACGAGGGACTAGATGATCCGTCGGGTCTTCTAACGAGTCCTCGTCTGACCCATCGTCACTAGCTACATTTCCTCAAATCTTTCTGATCTTTTCTTGACGCCTCAGTTGATGATTCATCGTGTCACTTCACCACTCATTATGACTCTCTCAAGCCCACGTTTTTCACTAACCTTCCCACTTAACGGGTCACACCATGACCCCTCGGGTCACTTGACGAGTCACACAATGACTCATTCTGTGACCTGATGCAAGTTTTTATATTTTATCAATTTCAGCCCTCGGGTCTAATCTTAGGAACTTTTGGGGTGTTACAGATAGCATTTAGTCTAGTTGTACAAAGCTCTAAGCTCATCAGTAGCCCCTGCTCTCCTCCTATAGTTGAAACTGCACCCCTTGGGGGTCAAGTTCCTAAATTTAGCTTTTAAAGCCTTCCAAAATAAGATCGCATTAAAAACCTTCCTGAGATCTTTGAGTCTCAAATCGGACCATCCCACTAAGTCAAAAATATGATACCAATCTATCCAAAATTATCAAAAGAAGGAAAGAGTTCAAATTCTTAAAATGGGGGTTTGAATTGTTACACACACACGTGTGTGTCTGTGTAGGTTTTCCATTCAGGAATGATGTTGGCTTGCAAAAGTAATATTTGCTCACACAAATATCATAGTCTAAGGATTTCTTCCGTCCCACAATAGAAGATCACGAGAACATGGATGCTTGTTTCATGGTCATGGCCACACTTCAAGGGTTATTTTTCTAATTTTATGTTCGATTAAAATTTGTCATTATGTTATTTTACATGCAAATTTGATACTAAAATTTCTTCCGTTGTTTATATCCATAGTTCATCAGGATGTTGCGAAAGAGCGGTTATATTGAAGCTCCATAACTTAGATGAACAAGTGGAATATATATTCATGAAGAGAATATCAAATGCATATTTACTTTTGTATTGCTTAGTGTGTGTACTTTTGAATCAAGGGGGATTGTTGAAGTTTGATTCAAAATTATCTAAATTAGACTTAGTTTATGATGTTTGATAGTCTGCTTATGTTTTCAGTTAGACCAAGTTTGAAAGTTGTAGTAATTGAGTATATCTCATATTAGTCGAGATTTTTTTGCTTTGCAATTTGTAAATCTGTGTATATGCACTTTAGTCTTGAGCAAAATATGCAGTAGATAACTCAAAGTTTATCTAATTATGTTCTTTACTGTAGTTTCTATTTGAATACTCTGCTTCTCTGAATTCGTACATAATACTTATAATATCTTCCATGCTATTCTTTTTTATTCTTTTTGGCTTCTCATGATTTTCGTTGTCCTCTTTTAGACATTGTTAACAGTAGATTTGAATTACAATTAGTTTATAATGAAAGCAAAATTAAGGAACAATAATAGACAAAAAAATTGGATAAGTATTACTACAAGAAAAATACAGATTTATAATAGAGCACAAAATCTTGAAGGATTTACTACAAAATTCATAACATGAACGAAATTCGAAGGATTTGTGATAATTTTACGGTGATTTTATTCTTGCATCACAAAATATTTGGGACGAAATATGTGTCACAAATATTGTATTTCTCATGTAATGTAAATGCTAATTAACAAAAGTATAGTGTACAATCAGTCTATCATGAAAGAAAAAATTAAGAAATAATAGAAGCCAAGAAAATGGATAAATTTATATATCACAGAAAGAAAAATATAGATTTGTGATGGAATATTTATAATGTCGGGTTGGTGCATCAGAATTTATGATGGTTTTATAAAGAGATTCATTAGTATGTGTTAGATTGCTGGTTTTGATGATGTCAACCCCATACATGGACTAGATCCCTTGTGCCGATGTTGATACTAATTTGAACTGCGCGGAAAAACTTTTACAACTGTAAAAGTGCTTTTTGGCAGTGAGTTGGTGAGTGTAGTAGCGAAGCATAGCAGCAGCCTAGGTCAAGTAGGTCATATGTACTTGACCAATGAGAGAGTTTTCTTTTTGGTGTGAGCAATACTTTTTCCTTTTGCCCCTTGGACAACAAATAGGTGGAAAAAACAAAACAACTCTCTCATTCAGAAAATACACCTTTGGACCTAGCATATTTTCCTCTCTGAAAAGGCTGCGATTGTTCCTCATCTGATCGTGAAGATTGAAGTTAATGTRTTCAAGATTTKAGGTTGCCATTAGAGTGTAAGGAGTGTGTTGTAATAGAYAGAAAAACTTGTCTTTTGTGCAAGCTTGTTTTTCTTACTTTCAARGGTTTATATTCTTKTTTTCTGTCAGCTAGAGTTAGTTRAYATTTWRGCTRGAGTTAGCCTTGTATTTCYAGTAGAGTTTAGCTGGTGTAGATGACAATGGAGTCATTGAGTTAAAGTCTTGTAGTAGAGTTATTACAAGTGGGAGATTAGGAGGTTAATCTCTTAGTTCTTACTAGAGTCTGTAATCTTGTTGCTCAGATCTAGTAGAGTGGTTTGAGAAATCCTACAAGGTAGGTCGTGGTTTTTTACTTCCCTTGAGCAAGGAGGTTTTCCACGTAAATATTATGTGTCACATTTCCTACTGCTTTATTTATGTGTGTGTGTGTGTCAGTTCTGTGCTACCTGATAGAAGGACCTAGTCCTGAGTACGGTGGTCGATCCATATAACTCATCAGTATGGATGAACTTTGTGAACGAATTCATCAATTTTCCGAAGTAAAATTTCTGCGACCAAAAATGATGACAAATATTATTTATCTTTGTCACACCTCTAATTCAATAAAAGTAGAACTAAAAGCACGAACGCTCTAAAACATCAATGTATTTATTTGGTTCTGATTTGTTTTCTTTAAAATTAGATGATGCTATTTAGATTGTCGTGGTCACGAGAGTTCTATCACTAGATTCCAGCAAGCTTGACAACAACTCATAGTTTTTCGCTATCGCCCGTTCAGGTTGTTCGGAACAATTAAGGTCATTGAAGCAACGTGTGTATTATGCTCATACACCACAAAATGGACCACAAGAATTTTGAGAGGAAATATGGGACCTAGAACTAACATTCCTAGTAGATCTTTCATTCTCTAATTATCAACATTTAGCATATGACTTAACATCATAGTTGATCAAAATGCAAAATCAAAAGTATCAGCTGTACAATTTGATTTACATAGTAACAACAACATCAATTGGACGAATTATAAACAACTATTTCATTTAATTTGATTGTATTTCTATCTAATTCAGCCAATGTAAGAAATTCTCCTTCTAGCTTTTAGATTACCATCACTATGTGGTTAATATAATTTTATATAAAAGGGATTTACTCTTCACGGATCTAATAGGTACCACTCCCGTGTATAAATATTCAAGCACCAGTATTTAGCTGCAGAACTCAAGTGCACAACCTGTCTAGAGCAGTATTCATATGAATTAATAAATTACGAAAAATTCATTGATCTCAACATCAATTTGGACACTATAATTATCTATATTATACAAGAATCATTTTCCAATTGAAAAGAAAAAGGAAATTTGGGATAGCATGTCGTATGCTCACAACTCTCACGCTATCATCCTTGATTCTCAGTAGTTTCCAATAATGAAGAAAGAGTTGACACGTTTAAGAGAAAAAATAGAGTAATAATTAAGGTCTTAAAATGTCACTATTTTTTAATTCTCTAGGTGATTTAACATAATTTCTAAGGGACATTGTTAGTTTGCGTGAGTCCACCAAAGAGTATAGAGAACCAGGTCCTTCACCTGGTTCAACAGTTAAGAACAGAAAGTAAAGAACATACGATGTTTACGTGGAAACCTCTTTTTCCAAGAGAGTAAAACCATGACCTACCCTAGTAGGATTTTTCAAACTCCACTAACAACCGGAAAATATTCAGATTTACAAACTCTTGCAAACCTAGGAATTAAACTATTAATCCCTCCTCCCTTGCAGTAACTCTATTGCAACCTCTTTGTAATAACTCTACTACAAAGACAACCAAGGCTAACTCTAGCCTATCACAAATGGTACAAATACAAACAGAAACTACCTACAAAAGCTTCTCAAATGAGGAGTAGGTTTACAATGTAAAGATAAAAAAAACAAAGACTCAACAACCTAGAACATAAGGCATAACTCTTGATAAG